>QRFJ01000179.1:588813-862333 GCA_006176705.1 Cocos nucifera | reverse complement strand
CCACATGATACCTCCTACGTGCATGCGTGGGGTCATAACTATCTCTTTAATGAATTTTAACTGCTTTGAATATACTTTGAATCAAAGACACCAGGCTTGTTGCTATTGATTGGTCATTTTGGCTGGTTGGTCTCATCAAATGCTCTAATTGGCTGCTTTGGTCATCTGCTCAATTCCACGGTTCAATCGGTTGCCCAAGTCAGTAGCTCGATCAACTGCTTTGGCTAATAGTAATCACAAGCCAACAAATACATGCCACATTAGAATTTTTAAAAGAGGAGGACAAGATAAATCCGCTTTCAGTTCTAGAACGTAATCCTGATTTTTTTAGATTTTTGATGGGATAAATATCCTTTATTATCGTTTCATGATGCCAAAAATACTTTCTCCATTTAGTTATCAAGTAGATGTTCATGTTCCACAAATACAATACGTTAAAAACATGGTTATAAAATAACAAATAATTTTTTTATTAATAGCTTAATTAGTGAAAGCTTTAGCATGGAAAGCTTTGCAAACAAAAGCCTACAGCAATGCTAAATGAGATCTAAGATCATGAAATGGCAAAATGCATGTCATGTTCCTTCAAAAAAAATTTAGAGCTGATCATATGCTAGGCCTCGGGCCTAAACTACATTCATTTTTAGTTGGGCTTCAGGTTGGACTTATTTAACATTTGATTTTTTTTTTGTGCCTAAGTAAGGCCAATGGTATGGGAAATTTTGACATCACAATATAATTTATTTGGAAGCCTTAAGATGCTCTCAATGAATTAAACCTAAAGGTGAGGGAAGAGGTGATGCCTAGAAAATGAATCTTAGATAATGAGGGAAGCAATTAATTTGATAATCCATAGAAAATTAAGATAGCATGCTCCCTTAGGTTTTTTCCTCCTTATCCAAGCTCCAGTTGATCAATATTTCTTATTTTAGTTTTATACTCTCTTTCTTCATAGTACTTGTTGCCACTAGAATCTAACTCTTCACCAAAGAAGCTAGAGTTGGATGAATATCCTTCGAGCATGGAACCTACAAAAAAAATTTCGACTAGAGATGACTTCAGCGGAAACTCTTAGACACTCAGGTCAGATTTAGAGGAATAAGGAGATAGAGCATTGATAGTATTAGGATTTTTGTGTACCTTCGGAGATTCCTCTCTTCTTGGCCCTTTACAGATGATAGTGATGGTGATCAACTCGATGATGAATCATTCCTTTTCAATTTAGGTATATATGGCAAGTTTTTATACCAAGATTCTCAGGATGTGGTAGTTATCCCTTCCTTATTTGTTCATTATCAGCTAAGTAAAGTTACAGTTGAAATAGAACTCTAGAGTTGTAATCAAATTTAAGTAAAACTCTATTTTGAGAGTTCTATGCATGCGGATGGAGTCAAAGATGATAAAGTAGACCTAGATTGGATGCCAAGGTAGAGGTCGGCTGAAATAAGAGTTTGGAGAGAATAGAAGCTCAGCAGGAATAGTAGCTTCACAGAAACTGAGACTCAATAAGAATAGTAGCTTGGCAAGCATAGGGGCTCGGCAGGAACAGAGGTTTGGCAGGAACAGGAGCTTGGCAATTATCATTTATTCCAAATGCCCAATGCCAGGCTCGAAGACCTTATTAGTGTGCATAACCTGAAATATAGTTTAGAGAACTCATTAGTCGACATGTCTATCAAAGATCATATTGAAGTACTTCAAAATATAGTACTAAAAAAAAATCCATCATAGGTCTTTTGGTCGAGCTTAACTTTGGAAGAACCCTTATAGGTCTCCTGACAACCTTCACTTCTGAAGAACCCTTATAGATCTCCTGATGATTTGCGCTTTAGAAGAATCTTCTTTTTTTGACAAACTAGTAGGTCTTAAGATAATAGATCATTATCTGAGGTAGTAGATCTTTAGCTAAGATAGTCCTCATCACTAATTTATGAGGATATAATGTGTAACTAAAATAGATATCATCAAAGTTGCCAAAGTCGTTTCTTTATTGAGGTTGCTTTTTTGCCAAGGTTGCCATATCTTGAGGTTGCCATGTGTTAGTCATCTAAAGGTCATAATTTTAACCTCCCAACATATACTCCCTACTTTCTAGTTTAAATAATAGTTAAATATTGGGAGTATAGAAGACGAGCTTAAGGCCGTAGATACGTGGCATCACCTGAGAGGAAAGGACAAGTCATGCATCTGATATTGAATCATTGCATTAGGAGAATGAAAGATCATAGTAACCGCTAGACAATGATCTGATAATAATTGAAGCAGGACTCAAGGCACTATTTTGGACTTTTGAGGCATGGTAATTAATATGCTTCTAGGAGAAAATTATTTAAAACTACTCGCCATCGCCATGTGTCGCATTTCCTTTGCATCGATTTAAAATCTTTTGGACATTGGGAACCACTATTATCACCCATAAATAGAGGATTTGTTGCTCATATTTTTTTTCTACCATATTTTGAAATCAGTTTCCTTCCTAGAAATTTCCTCCTTCCCAAAAATTCTTTGAAATCTTTCAAAGAATCTGAGAACTTGCTAGCAGGTTAGGACTTTTTCTTGCATCTTCCTCCTATTCACCTATGTTGTATTTCTTTATTCCTCTTGGGTTAAGATGAAAAGAGTTGAGAAAAAAGCTATGCTGCAAGAGCCTTCTGATTCTTCTACCACATCTGAGTCTCCAATAGTCCTTTCAGAACCCATTAATTCTAGCTTCGCTTCTAGAAAATATCATTCTATCTTGAAATCGGAGGATCTTAGCATGATTAAAGTCCAGTATGGTATTCTTTTTGAATTTGATTTAAAGATTTTCGATTCTTTTAGTAGAATCTGTAACTCTCCACCAGGTTGGTTGGCTCTATATAAAGAATCTTTCCGAGCTGGCCGTAGGCTTTCTCTCCCTTCTTTTGTAGTCGAACTTTTTCTTATTTTTAGAATATCTTTGTGTTCGGTACTCCCTAATTCTTTTCGCTTAATCATTGGCTTCCTGGTTGTTTATTTCTTGAAAGCTATTAAACTTTTCATAATTTTTTTTCGAGCCTTCTATACTTTCAAAAAATATCTCCAAAAAGATTTATGGTATGTTTCCTCCCAAAAAAGGCTCAAAGCTTTGATCAAAGACGCTCCTTTCTCTATACATAGCTGGAAGGAGTGTTTCTTGTATGTCTCTTGCTTTAGGATGAAAGACTGGGGTTTTACCATTTGGGGCAAACCGAATGCATCCGAGCTTTAACCTCCTAAATTAGACCACAATGATGAAAAATATTTTAAATTATTGAGAAGATCTAAGATTCCAAATACCTCAAAATTGATTATCGAGGAGCTTTTGTATAATGCTGGGCACAGTCCAGCTAACCCTTAAGATGAAGATTCATTCTATTAGTTTTGTACTTCTTTTTTCGTCGAACTCACATTTCTTAATCTTATTGTTTATTTACAGAAATGAGGCCAGAAGAATTGGAAGCTCTTAGAAAATTGAATCCAAGAAAGCAGAAAACTGAGTTCAACCTTGAATGATGAGGGGGTCGGAATAAGGAGACCTCGAGATACCCCTAAAGTTCTAAAGTTGTCAACTATTGGACCTCCTTCGATGGTGGTTGCTCAAGCTACCCCACCAGTAGCCCTGCAATCTCCTATCCGACCTCCTATAGCGCTAGCTCAGACAGTAACAAGAAATAAAGCACTAATAATAAAAATTTGAGAGCCCATGCCAGTCACTACTTCGGCTCTTGAGGCTTCAGTTGAAGGGTCGACTCCGACCTCTTACCAAATATTGGACGCAAGTGATTCAGTGTCGAGCTTTCCCCCATTACAAGGATTAGGGGGTCTCCCTACCACCACTTCAGACTCAGCTTTTCGAAGCCATAAAGTGGCTCAAAAATAACTCAAAAAATTTCTCCTTCTAGTTGACACTAACCAAGTGGAGGGAATGTCATAGGCTATCTAGACCAAGGATGCGGTTGCGGCATTCATCTGAGTAAATTTAACATTTATCTTTATCTTTTTTCTTTTCTTTTTATCTACCTCTATATATTTTTGGAGGTCATGAGTTTCGTTCTCTCTAGGTTAGGCACTATCTCGCCATTTTCCATAGCAAGAAGACTGTGGCCATGGTTGACTCCACCAACACCCACTCTCAGGTCAAAAGGTTCGCGGCCAAAGCCAAAGAGGCCGAGGTTGAGGCCGAGCACCTCTAGAAAGAAATGAAGAAACTTAAAAATGATCTTGCTGCTGTCGAAGAGGCCCAGAAGCTAGCAGGATTTGCGAAGTCTACCGCTGAAGTGCTCAAAAATGATGCCGAAGTTGCCAAGCAGATGGTAGAGATGGCACTTCAAAATATTAAATCTGCATGCTTGAAAGCTGAAGAGGAGTGGAAGAAAATAGAAACCGAGCTTCTAGAAGCTAATAATAAAATCATGAAGGCTGGTCGGGCTGCTATTGAGGCCTTCCATTTTTCTCCTAAGTTCTCTAAGGAGAAGATCGAATTTTTTTCTGAGACTTACTTCGTTGGGCAAGACATGGTCCGAAAGAAGATAGCTGCTCATTATCCCGAACTAAACCTCTCTTTCTTCGATGAGGAAAGCTCATATGAAGGGATCATTGAAGCTATTAATGCTAAGGGTGTGCCGGTGGAACCAACAATTGAGAGTGCACCAAAGCTGAGGTAGCCCCTCCGATTGAACCTGCCACTATTGAACTTCCTCCATTTGAGGTCACTACCTCCTGATGTACCTTCTTTTTTTTAATATAAAACTTTCTTCAATGAATGAAAATACTTTTTGTTGTTTATGTTTGGCTGGCTAGTATTTACTGAAATATATGTCATTTCAGCCTCATCAGTGCCCTGGGTCTGCATCCATGCTTACAGCTCTTCCAATGAAACCTCGAATGAAAACTTTAAAAGATGAACTTAAATGGGCTCAAGAGGAAATTGTTGAAGTTAAAACGGACTTCGGAGAACTAAGAAGAAACATAGAGATACTTTAGCTAAAATCGACCAATTAAGAAAGTCTTCAAGGAAAGCTTGTATGGAATATCTTAGAAAGAGGTGCGAGTTAATTGAAAAGTGAGATAACCTTGCTAAGATAGTAAGTGAAGCAAAATGGAATAAAGTTACAGAACCAGTCGAACTTCGCATGAAATATGTAAGGTCTATGAAGACATCTTCCAACTGAAGTATACTATAGCGTCCACTTAGAGTACACTTAATTTAGTAAATAATAAAAATTTCAAACTTAAGGAATAGTTAGCATCGGCTCAAAGGGCTAATGGTTATGTCTTGATATATCTAAAGAAAAAGCAAAAGAAAGCAACAAACCTCCATATTAAATTTCTAGATAGTGAAAGAGCGAGAAGATCTATTAAAAAATAGATTCAAGATCATAAAGTTTTAACCAACATTGTCTGTCCCGAAGTGGAGGCTTGGATAGCTTCTTCAATCGCCCTAGGATTTGAAGTTGGCTTTGGGGAGTGTTAAGCTTAGGTTGCATTACTTTTCTCCAAAGTAGATACCAGCCTTCTTAAAATATTAGATTTCAAGTGTTCTGGCACATCCAATGCTGAAGTTCAATCAATCGAAGTACTTCACACTGAGCCTACATTTGGTGGTCCAATGCTAGGGCATTCCTCATTGTAGCTAGAAACATTATAATCAGATAATTGAAATAAAAATTTTCATTGTACCTTTTTTATATGAATTTCTTTACTTCTATGCAACTCTAGCTTGAAACCTATTTATGCTTGGATCATTAGCACATGTGATTGTGTCGACAAATTGTTGGAGTTGAATTATAGGATTTTTATGTTCTCTTCAGAGGTCCTTATTGGTTAGCCTCCACTTATCAATTGATTAATGTCTTCAAGAGTGTTGGTCTGCTGAAAGGCGAACTTGGCCTTCAAGGGTTCTATAGTGGTTAGCTTCCACTTTTCGATCAATTAGGATCTTCGGATGTTGGTTCATTGAAAAACGAATTCAACCTTCGGGGATCCTAAAGTGGCTAGCCAGATGTCTAACAAAAAATCAACATCATGCAATAATGCAAAAACTGTGGTTCAATTGAAATAAGATGGCTACATCGAAGGCATATTAGTTATCTTCATAACCTCGATAAGAGATGCTTAGGTTTAAATCGACTTTGTATGCTTGAGTTTGACCAACTTGACTTGAACTTGATACGGCCTATCATGAACTTATGCTCGATTGACTTCAAAATTATCATTTGTTTCGTATTGTGGCTTCCTAACTACCGAGGTCTTCGAGCATTGGTTCACTGAAGAATAAACTCAGTCTCTAGAGATCCTAAAGTGGTTAGCCCCCACTCCTCGATCAATTAAGATCTTTAGGCATTGGTTCACTAAAGAGTAAACTTAGCCTTTAGGGATCCTAAAGTGGTTAGCTCCCTTGTCGAACCATGTCTTTAATTTCATCCTAAAAGCTGGATGCAATCCTTGATGTCATGATTGTAATCATGATGATAGGGACAATACTTGCATCGATCATGGCCCCTAGCCCTCATTACAGGTGGTCTAGGCTAATGTTCTTTGATCTTTATTAGAACTCGAGCTTTGGAAGCATTCAAAGGAGTATAATTTGTGAATCTATTTGGAGGGGGTCGAGGTTATGGTGATGAGCGTTGTTGGTGAGGTGGGCTTTTAGGTCCCTAACTTCAGGATGGAGTTCGATAGTAGCGCCAAGGTGGAGTACTAGACTTCTAAGAGCCTCTCCCTTGATTGTCCGAGGTCAGAAGTAAGGTAATGCTCTTATTTTTCTAGATTGAGGGTTCAGGAAGGCCCCCATGCTTTTTGAAAGCTTCATTAGTACGGGCATACTTTTCAACCCATTTCAGTATCTCTGAAAAATCATGCGGATACTTATTCTCTAGAAAATAAAGGAGGTTGTTCCTCTGAAGTCCTCCCTAAAAAGCTATCATCATAATTGATTGATCTAAGTTGCGGTACAACTGCATTAAAATGGGCTGTATACTCCTGGATCGACTTATTCTCTCTCTGTTTGATATGAACCAGGGAGGAGGACAGCCAACATTATCTTTTGCTTGTTGCAAAGTGGGTGATAAACAGCTGGCTCATCTGATCGAAGGAGTGGATAGAATTGGATTTCAGACTAGAATACTAATCTTAAGCCACTTTTCTTAATGTAGAGAAAAAAGCTCAGCAGAGGAAAAAGCTTAGCATAGGATTGCATTGCCGGCACCTTGCAGTAATAGGAGAGTTTTAAAGCCATCCAGATGATTGATCGAGTCCATTGTAAGTTTCCATCAGAGGCATCTTGAAACCCATAAGTAAAGGCTCGTGCAAGATTTCCTCAATGAAAGGTGGATCAATATAGAGATAAGAAATATCGGCCTGCCTCATATGATTCTGCAAGATCTCAATCTTGTATTTCATCTCTTAAAACTTACAATCCACATCGCCATCATGGATGGTAGGATTCTCAGCATGGTGCATCGATGATTGTATCGAGATCGAATCTCTCATGAAGTAGCGGGTAAGTGAACACCTCCTGCATCCAGGGCTCCACGATTGACTCTATCAAGTTTGTCTCTCCCAATCTAAGCTCTACCATAGAGAATTAAATAGATGGTGCGAGTAGGGCAATCGTGCCAATTTTGGTTGTCGTATAGTCTCGACTGTTGCTGCTAACAATTGAACTTGATCGACCAAAGATGCAAACTGGTCCTGAGTAACTGGCTGCACCGATGGAAAAGATGGTGGTGGGGTTGGTGGTTAGGATGTCATTGCATGATTTTCATCGACATTCCTAGTTGCACGAGAAGCAGTAGATCACGCCGATTACTTGAAAGTGGTTCTCTTTGGAGGCATGATACACATCAATGCTCTTTCTCAATAATAGGTGATGAAAAGTCAAGCCCTTCCTCTAATGTATTGTCGCTAGAAGTTGACTCTTCACTGGAGAAGCTAGAGTTAGATGAATGTCCTTCGAGTGAGGGACCTATAAAAAAAATCCTAACCGGAGGTGACTCTGGTGGGGATCCTCTGATGCTCAAGTCAGATTTAGAGGAGTAGGAAGATAGAGCATTGAGAGTATTAAAAATTTTGCATACTTTCGGGAGTCCCTCTTCTTGGACTTTTATAGATGATGGTGATAATCAGATCAACTCAATGACGAATCACTCCTTTTCAATTTAGGTATATCAAGGCAAGATTTTAGATCAAGATTCTTGGGATATGGTAGTTATCACTTCTTTATTTATTCATAATCAGCTAAGTAGAGTTGTAGTTGAAATAGGACTTTGGAGTTGTAATCAAATTTGAATAGAACTCTATTCTGAGAGTTTTATGCACGCAGACAGAGTCAAAGATAATAAAGTAGACCTAGACTGGACACCAAGGTGGAGGTCGGTAGACATAAGGATTTGGCAAGAATAGAAGCTTAGTAGGAATAGTCGCTCAATAGGAACTGAGACTCGAGAGGAATAGTAGCTTGGCAAGCATAAGGGCTCAACAGGAATAAGGGTTTGGCGGAAACAAGGGCTCGATGATTATCACTTATTCCCACACCCTATACCAGGCTCGAAGACTATTATGGTATCATCTTGTTCTGATACTAATTATTGAGGTAGATCTCTTAATTGCAGAATACGGATCATCCATCCAAGATCACAACAGCATCCAAAAAAGTTAAATATCGATGCCATGCAAGAAAGAAAAAAGAAAGATCATAAAATAAATATAATAAAATATATATGGATTTGGCCTCAAGCTTATCTCTATGGCGCATGCAAACTTTACTATGAAAGAGATAAAAATAAATAAATATAAGAAAGACTTACTACTCAATCTTTGTACAAAAGTTTCTTAATCAAAAGTTCCAAAATTCTTACAAAAGCTTTTCAAAATTCTCAAGAAGCCTTTCAGCACCTCCAGGATGTTATTAACTCTTTAATGCAATAAATAGTTCATCAATTGAAGTTATATAGACTTTAGAATCACTGAAATAGTATTTTAGTAGAAAAATAAAGTCCTAATCAAATTCGAAACCTCTCCAGATCGTTCGATCATGATCGGCTCACTACAAAGCCGTTCGATCATGCAAAAAGCCTCCTGATCAAGCTTAGATTCATTCTAAATCATCCGATCATGATCAGCTCACTTCTGAACTATTGGATCATGCAAAACAGCCTCAGATCATACTTGATCAAGCCTGAAATCAATTTTGACCGTCCGATCATGATCGACTCAAACCAGAGTCATTGGATCATGATCATCCATGAAATAATACCATAGACCATGTGAAATACTAGGAGAAATAGTCGGATGGTCTATATGGACACCCGTGAGCTGGCGATCCACCATGGGCCGCACTTCATAGCAGGCTTGGGCACCCACGCAGCTAGCACGTGCCTACACGCATGCTTTCGTGCTTGGGTTGACCAGTGCACGACTAGTCCAGCACCATCGTGCGTTGTCGACTTGGCCTGCACCGGCACCAACCTATGCTGACCCATGGGCCCCTCCGACGAGCCCATGGGCCATGCCATCTTTTCTAACTTTTCTTCGCGTGTAACTTCTTCGTCTGAACTTCGTTTAGACTATTTTTGATCTTGTTGGATTTTGTTCATTATCCTGATCCTTATTTTGAACTTATTATAGATCGAATCTCGAGATATTTTTTTCAATATTCTCCATCTCAATTTGATATTTGATCTTCATTTATCTCCAAAAGATTATGATCCATCTCGCCCCCATGCCTTGGGACACACCTGCTATCTCATGGATGGGCAAACATGAGAGTTAAGCCAAGCTGCTCGATTCCACCTCCATCAATGGCTATGATCCTTTTAACCTGAGACTTACTTGGGATAGCCTCTTGAGGCAATAGAAACTTTACTCTACGACGTCACTTCTCATCCTCCCGAGTCTTCCATCTCATATCTGATCCATCTTCACCTGGAGCTTCACCTCGCACTAAGCTCCCTGCTATGAGATAGTATTCTATATACTTTCTTTCTTTAATCATCATCCTACTATCATGCATGACCTTCAGAATTTCTCCATCAGTTTTTCATCTGAAGCCGGTCGAATCTAGTCTGCTCAGTAAGATAAGATTTTGTCTGAAATCAAATATGTATCGGACCTCTTCCAATCTTCTCACTGCATCATCATGTGTCCTCTAGCTGACCGTCTCGATATCTCTGATCGTATAGCTCAATCCATTCGGTAGATAAAAAGTATCCTTACTGCTCTTCAGAGAGTCAAACTGTTCTTGTCTAAAATAAACATAATCGATGCATGCAGAATCTAAAATTCATTGCTGAAAAAAGTAATATCTTATCAAATATTACTAGGACATCATTTTCTAACTTGCTACTAGCTGTTGCTGTAGTAGCCCTCGTCCAATCTCTAAGTTACGGATAATCTCTGATATAATGTTCCAACTCGTCACACCGGTAGCACATAATCTTGCTCTGATTCCTCATCCTAGATCTGAATAATCCTTTTTGCGATCCTTTGTCACTCTATCTACTGTCATCTGCTCTTTTAGAAATTATCAAATTTAAGGTATCAGCATCTAAGCTCGAAGTTAGGTTCTTCCTCCTAAGAACCTCATTCTAGAGAATCACCGTAGTAACCTCATCCATCTTAATGGTGTTCTTTTCTACTAGAAGAACGATCACCAAGGACTCATACAAAGAAAAAAGCAATGCTAGCAAGTCCAACATCTTGATCTTCTCCTCAACCTTTTCACATACACTTAGAAGATCGGTGAGAATTTTTTGAAAGTGGCTAAAATGCTCCTGCATGCTCTATTCTCGGTCATCCATAATTTATAGAACTGCTTTCAAAGAAAGAGAGTATTGATGAGGAACTTTATTATGTATAATTCTTCGAACTTCGACCATAATATTGTTGAAAAAGTCTCATTAAGTACATGGATCACCACCTCATCCGATAGATACATATGGATGGTACTCACTATCTGCATCTATAGCCTCTTCTAGGTCCTCTTCTCTATGGTGTCCGACTTCTTTTCATTCAAGAGAGCATCAATCAATCCATATTGGATGAACACATCCTTCATTCTTGCTTGCCATAAGAAAAACTTGGTCTTCTCATCAAATCGGTTAATCTCCATCTTGATTGTGCTTATTTTTTCTATCTTCTAATCTTGATCAACACCACCTACTTGGACTGCCTGATACCACTTGATCATAGTAACCAGGCTCTGATATCAATTATTATGGTATCATCTTGCTCTGATACCAATTATTGAGGTAGATTCTTTAATTGCAGAATATAGATCACTCGTCCAAGATTATAATAGTATCCAAGAAAGATAGATATCGATGCCATGCGAGAAAGAAAGAAGAAAGACTATAAAATAAATATAATAAAATATCCATGAGTTTGGCCTCAAGCCTATCTCCATGGGACGTGCAAACTTCATTATGAGAGATAAAAATAAATAAATATAAAAAAATTAACTATCCAATTCTTATACAAGAGTTTCTCAATTAGAAGCTCCAAAATCCTCAAGAAGCCTCTCAGTACCTCCTGAACATCACCAACTCTCCAATGTAATAAATGGTTCATCAATCAGAGTTATATAGATTTAAAATTCATTAAAATAATATTTTAGTAGAAAAATAGAGTCCTAATCAAACTCAAAATCTCTCTAGACCATCTAATTGTGATCAGCTTGCTTTAGAGTCACTCGATCATGCAAAATGCCTTCTGATCAAGCTTAGATTCATTTTGGACTATTCGATCATAATTGGTTCATTTTTGGATCGTCGAATCATGCAAAATAGCCTTAGATCATGCATGATCAAGTCTGAAATCAATTCTCATCATCCGATTATGATCGGCTCGAACCAGAGCTGTTAGATCATGAATGATCCATAAAATAGTACAATGGACCACATAAAATGACCAGATGGTCCATGCAGGAGCTCGTAAGCTGGTGGTCCACTATGGACCATGCTCTTCAATGCAACTAGGACTAATAACGATTATCTTAGTAGGTTACTAATTTCAAATTGAAAGCCTTGACTTAGTTGAGATGAAAGGCTGAAGGAATTCTAATATGATGATTTATTGTGGTATTTCACTTAATGTTTCATAATCAAGATATTTAAGTATCAATAAAAGATAATTTTTATTATATTTTATTTTTATATATTATAATAAAACTATTTAAAATATTAAAAATTATAATTATATAAATTTTGATGAATTTTTTTGTCGATAATTTTATCAGCCACTATGTTGTTGAAATGTACTAATTTACGTTGAATTAGTTTTCTCTGCATATTTAGTTTTCCTAATTTAACTTCTCGGGCTGAATATTGCGATAAAAGTCTTCCTATTGTCCGATTGCTTTGCACATGGCAGGCATATAACAATACGGCCCTGGTACGACTTGAATCCACCACCTCTATCCCCCACCAATAAAATGCGAGGTCGTCTAATCGGACCGTCAGAAACGAAAACAAATGCCTCTCGCGGATTGCTCTCCCATCCAACCGCCAAGGAGAGAGCTAAGAAACTATAAAAGGACGGAGCTCGAGGTATTCAGCCGCCTGGAGGGAAATCGTGTGGGAGGAGGAAGAGTTGGACCAAAGAGAGAGGGAGAGCTTCAAGAAGATGTCGGGACGTGGAAAGGGAGGCAAGGGTTTGGGGAAGGGCGGTGCGAAGCGCCACCGCAAGGTCCTCCGGGACAACATCCAGGGCATCACCAAGCCCGCCATCCGGCGTCTCGCACGGCGTGGCGGCGTGAAGCGCATCAGCGGCCTCATCTATGAGGAGACGAGAGGCGTGCTCAAGATCTTTCTGGAGAACGTCATCCGCGACGCCGTCACCTACACCGAGCACGCCCGCCGGAAGACCGTCACTGCCATGGACGTCGTCTACGCCCTCAAGCGTCAGGGCCGCACCCTCTACGGCTTTGGTGGCTAGGGATAGGAGTCGCTCTCTGGAATGTAAAAATCTAATAATTTAGATTAGGGTTTTTCTGTTTTGTAATTGGGGGCTAGGGTCTGCTTGAGATGGTATGTTCTTGTGGGGATATTGCATGATTGCCCTATAATTAGGGTTTTAGGTGATGTAATCTTCTGGAATTCTTAATGATAGCAAGCAACTGTTGTTCTCAAATATCTTGCCGTCTCCTCATACTACAATTTCTCCGTCGGAGGCCCAATTGTTATTTGGACGAGGTTTTTGCCTAATTCCGGGTTTCCTCAAGATTTCTGATGTGAGGCCGGCGTCGATGGCAACCATATTCGGCGCTGCGAGGCACGGTAAGAATTAATATGTTGTTATTTTTAAATCATTTCGTAATTGAATTCCCGTCCGTACTGTTATACATGACTATGGTTGATACATGTCTTTCTCGCTCGTAACCGTGCAATTGATGGTCACTAATTATTCCACGTTCGATGTGTAGGGAAGGAAATTTGAAGCGAGAAGTGGAATTGAGATATTGATTTTCGTTCGTTTGATTCGTTTCCGCTTGAAAATCTTTATACGCCCTAACCAAAGATTTCCGCATAGAAATCTTTATACGCCCTAATCAAAGGTTTAATCTGAGCCGTTGCATGTCTCCGTTCCTTAACCATTTGTTAAGTTTAAACTATTCCTCCGGTGCATCAGAACTGCCTTTTACCCTTCCGTTTCGCGAGAAGAGACCCATCCAAGCGGAAGCAGAGAGAGCCCATATCCGATCCAGCTGCAACCAAATGCCCCAACGCCAAGATCGCATAGCCTCTGCCATTTATCGATTGCAGAGGATAAAGATTAAAGAGAAGACGGATCTCCGACTTCCAAATATTAGTTAGTATCGGCGATTGCGTGCCTCGCACTCTCCCTCCAGCCCACCAACGGCACGGACGTCCTCCAGACGCGCGAGTGGTTCCCCCCGGCTCGCGCCCTCGCCGCTCTTGCCGCCTTCCATCAGACTCGCCTCGCTTTCGCCACCACCGCCGGCCCCCATAAGCAACAGCCCCCCGCCGCCGCGTCCCACCCTGCCCCCGACGACCTCGACTCCGCCCTCGGTGACGACCCCCTTGCCGCCTCCAGTGGCCAGGTCGTGGTTGGCGTCGAGAGCAAGTACCGCCTCGTCAACACCATCTACGTCCTCGGCATCACCACTATCGACCGCGACTCCGACCGCGGCCGCACCAACAACATCTTCGAGTGCATAAACACCGTCAACCAGGCCGTAAGCGTCGTCGCCGCCGCCTGCCGCGGCGTCGAAGT
Source organism: Cocos nucifera (assembly GCA_006176705.1). Lineage (NCBI taxonomy): Eukaryota > Viridiplantae > Streptophyta > Magnoliopsida > Arecales > Arecaceae > Cocos > Cocos nucifera. Next base: position 848,101 of record QRFJ01000179.1, on the reverse strand, counting down.
CACACCCGAGAAGCTGCACCGCAAGTATCCCGAGATCTACATGGCTCTTGACATCGTCCTTCGTGGCGTCGGAAGCGTTCGCCTCGCCACCATCCTCTCCTCTATCCATGGTGACAGCATCGCCAAGATGGTCCACACCGCCATCGACGCCGAGAACCGCGTCCGCGGCGCCGATACCTGGTCCGGCGGCGCTGAGGCCCTCTCCCTCGAGCGCCGTGCCAACCTCGACTCCTTCTCCAAGGCTTTTTTCGAGCTCCCGCCGGAGATCCTCGCCGCCGGGGACGAGGTCGCCGCGACCATCGCCCCTGTCGCGGCCTCCCTCCCTGCCGACGAGCAGCAGAAGGACCAGGCCGAGGAGAGCCCAGAGGAGAAGGATCCATTCGCAGCCAGCGAGAAGATCAACAAACCGGAGGACGCCCTGGTAGGAGGGTTCAAGAAAAGCAAGGATACGGCTTCCGCTGCGGCGGATCCCACGGCAGCCCTCGCCGGGCTCGAGGTTACGACGCTTCCTCCGGCCGAAGCCACGAAGCCCACGTTCATCGGAGTTGAAGGGTTCGAAGGAGAATATGGTGGGGTTGAGTTTGGCAATGAGGAAGCTTCCCTCTTGGAGGCATTCGAAGGTGTCGGTGGCGATGCGCCATTTGGAGGTGGCCTTGTTGCCTGAGTTTGTAACGACCGCCAAGAAGCCCCCCCAGGCCCCAGGGATTGAGTGGTCTTGAGTTGCTCGCTACCAGCCAGAGCACCACAGCAGGGCCTACTGCTGCAGCTGGAGCGGGCACCCCTCTGGAGAATCTCTTGGTAACAAAGACTCAGGAGATGACAGACCCGGAGATGTTTATCCATGAAGAGATCAATGGCGAGTTCAGGGAGTCTTTGCTTGCCCGTGTAGGCTTGAAAGGCACCGTCATTTTGCGAACATTGCCTCCGAAGAAGGCTGCCAGAAAGGAAACGGAGTTCTCTTTCCGTCTCGAGGGCGCCTCCGGAATCAAGAGGGCTGTGCTGCAGAGTTCTCGTGTCAGTAGCCTAGAGAATGGAATGTTCCACGTTAGGACTCCATCGATGGAAGTGCCCATTCCGATACTCCAATATAGTTTGCAACCCCGGTTCACTTTTCTGCCTCTGAGGGTCCGTCTAGTGAAGCGACACACTGGCACCCTGCTTTCGGTGATGATACAGTATGCCTCCAACCCAGCATTGCCAGCACCATTGAGCAATGTGACATTCATTGTGAAGCTACCCGTTGATCCGACCCTGCTTAGTGTTTCACCAAAGGCAATTTTAGATCGAGGGGAAAGAGTGCTTAGGTGGCACGTACCTGATGTTCCTCTGGAGGGTCCGCCAGGCAAGCTGAGGGCACGAATGCCTGTTGATCAAGACTCAGCAGATGGTGAGCTCGAAGTTGTAGGTATGGTGAAATTTTCTGCCCAAGGGTCTACCACATTGTCCGGTGTATCTCTTCAGCCAGTAACTGATGGCATTGCACACTTCAATGTGGTTGGCCATAGGTTTGAGAGTGGGAGTTATTTATGTACTTGATCAACATGGGAAACGAAAGGTTGCTTCATGTCATTATATGTGCAGTAGAGCATTCACAGCGGTTGATATTATGAGGTCCTTCAATTCAATTCTTTCACACGATGATTTTTTAAGCTTTTGGACAATTATGTAATAATGTTGGAACTGGTGCACATGATTTGAATCATTTCGTTTTCTGGTAAGCTTTTCTTATATCTGGTGTTTCTCTTCGAGTTGAAATGTGAAATTGATTTATCTCTTTCTGTGATCAATTATGTATCCAGATAGTTTGTACCTATAATAGAGTTGATCATGGATTAGTAAGTTCTGTTTGTGCACCATGTTGACTTCTCTTTTCCGGGAGTTTCAAAACTCTCCGGAGCTGTTCCGCGTGAGATTTTTTTGTGCGGAAGTTTTGTGCGCCATTGCATGCCATTTCGTGGTTCGTTGTGCGCTATTGCATGCCATTTCGTGGTTCGTTTCGCGAAACATTCCATGGTTTTTCCGCATTCTGGTTGTCATTCTGCCTGGGTGTCATTCTGCATCGTTCTGTGAGCGTTTCATGCGCAAGCGGACATTCCGCGAGCGGGCACTTCGCGCAGTATTTCTGTGCCTATTTAAAGAGATCTTGTTATTCTCTCAAAATTAGTATGTGAAAAAAATATATATATATATTGAGCCTTTCTATTTGAAAAAATTTTTTTTTTTTTACTCTCTCTCTCATTTTTTGATTGTTTTATTGCTATTTGGGTTGAAGATGAAATTGATCCACATCCATTCGAAATTGTGCCATCGGATGTTGAAGTGCTTGACTTCCAAGTTATACCTTGGGGGAGGATGTGCGGCTCAGATCTTCGCACGAGAAGGAACCAAAATTTTTTTTAGAATAGTGGATTATCCACCTCTCAAATCATGTTTTATATTTTATTTTATTTTAATTATCACATCAATATATTTATTATTTTATAGACATCATGAAAAAGATTTTAATTTTTATAAAATATATGTATTATTTTTATACAATTCTTTCATCAATCTAAAGGAGATTCCATAAATATTTTTGTTGTGTTTGCATATAATTTTATATTAAATATAGTTGTTTGTACATAATTATAGTTTGAGTCTTGTATATTTATATATATATATTATCTAACATCATTTTTTTTAAGTTTAAAATTTAATTTTTATAAATTTGTATTATGTAAAATTAATCAAAGATCTCCATGAAACTTATATTGTTGCATGTTAAATTAATTTTTAAAAGACTAGAAAATAAATAAATTAAATAAATTTATAGGATTTTTTTAGAGACAATAAAATTAATAAATTTTTTTCTTCAATTCCAGTCTTCTTCTCTAAACCAAACTTGGACCAAATGGCTACCCTTAGAGATGAAATCATTATCTTAAACTTGATAAATTTGATGGAACCAACTTTAAAAGGTGGCAAAGCCAAATGAAATTTTGGCTAACCACATTAGGTCTTTGGTAAATTATTGATCAATCCCCTGCCTCCTCTAGTTTAACCTCTCCTGCTACTCCTGAAGAAAACTATCTTTGTAAGGGTAGAATTCTAAGTGCCCTCAGTGATTCACTCTATGATGTTTATTTATTTGCAAAGTATAAAAGAACTATGGGATAACTTTGAGTCTGAATATGGCCTGGATGATGCTGGAGTTGAGAGGTTCAACATCGCATCATTTCTTAGATATGTTATGGTAGATGATAAACCCATAAATGACCAACTCCACCAATTTCAAAAATACCTTAGGAAGCTTCAAACCAATGGAATCATTTTCTCTGAAGAATTTAAGGTCTCGAGCCTTCTTGATAAATTACCTCCTTCTTAGGAAAGCTTTGCTAAAAGTCAGCTCTATAAGCAAGGAGAGCTAACTCTAGCTTAACTTCTAAATTCAATCAGGATAGAAGACCAACATAGGTCCAAATCCCAGCCATCTAGAGTCTCAGATGCCTAAGCTAACCTGACCTTTACCAAATCTAAATCAAAACCTAGATTTCAACCAAACCAACAACATTAGTCTAACCAGCCAGACCAACCCAACCGTCCTAACTCAAATAAGTTCAAGTCTAAGGGTAAAAACTTCAAGTCCAATATCACTAGAACCAACAAACCTGCCCAAGGTCTAAGTAATAAGTTCTGCTGTGTGCAGAAGGCCAATCATCTGGCGAGAGATTGCTATCACCGGAAGAAGGAGCTCTTTCGCAAGCCTTATGGTTCCTCAAGACCTCAAGCACATGTAGTTGAAGGTCCAGAAGATACCACCTATTGGGGATAAACCCCGCTCCTATCGAAATTCAGTCTGATGCTTAGCCCAATGCAACCGATGATCACGGAAGAGCTTCAGCGGCCAAAACTTAGCCGAACTCCTTCCGAATCTCCTCCTTTAGTAGGACTCTTACAGGAGCCAAACTCCCTCCACACTCCTCCTTCAGTCGGACTCCTATGGGAGCCGAACTCCTGTTGGACTTCTACGAGAGCTGAACTCCTTCTGGATCTCCTCCTTCAGTATGACTCCTATGGGAGCCAAACTTCTTTCGGATCTTCTCCTTCAGTAGGACTCCTATGGGAGCTAAACTTCCTCCGCACTTCTCCTTCAGTCGAACTCTTACGAGAGTCGAACTCCTTTTGGATCTCCTCCTTCAATCGGACTCCTACGGAAGTCGAACTTCTTTCGGACTCCTACGGAAGCCGAACTCCTTTCGAATCTCCTCCTTCAGTCGGACTCCTATGGGAGACGAACTCTCTCCACACTCCTTCAGTCGGACTCCTACGGAAGCCAAAATCCTTCCGGATCTCCTCCTTCAGTCGGACTCCTACAGGAGCCGAACTTCATCCGTACTGCTCCTTCAATCGGACTCCTATGGAGCCAAACTCCTTTCGGATCTCCTCCTTCAGTCGGACTCCTATGGGAGCTGAACTCCCTCCGCACTCCTTCAGTTGGACTCCTATGGGAGCCGAACTTCTTTCGAATCTCCTCCTTCAGTTGGACTCCTACGGGAGTCGAACTTTCTCCATACTGCTCCTTCAGTCGGACTCCGGGAGTCGAACTTCTTTCGGATTCCTACAAGAGCCGAACTCCTTCTGGGTCTCCTCCTTCAGTCGGACTCTTATGAGAGCCGAACTTCCTCTGCACTCCTTCAGTCGGACTCCTACGAAAGCCGAACTCCTTTCGGATCTTCTCCTTCAGTCAGACTCCCATAGAAGCCGAACTTCCTCCACACTTCTCCTTCAGTCGGACTCCTATGGGAGTCGAACTTCCTCTGCACTCCTTCAGTCAGACTCCTACAAAAGCCAAACTTCTTTCGGACTTCTATGGAAGCCGAACTTCTTCCACACTTCTCCTTCAGTTGGACTCCTACGAAAGTCGAACTTCCTCCGCACTCCTTCTTCAGTCGAATGCCTATGGAAGCCAAACTTCTTCCAGACTTCTCCCTCAATCGAATTCTTCCAACGAATTACTCCCGAATAATCTCCTCCAAACGTATTTCCTTCAGAAGTCTGAACTCCTCTGGAATTGATATATGCCGAACTCTACCAACTAATGCTTGTTTTCTTAGAGCTACGGCTATTAAATCTCAATGAACGGTCGCCATCAGTCTACCACAGGCGACGCTATAGGTGGCGCCTCCTCCGTGACTGATTTCGTCTGACCTCGAGCGGCCCGTTGATAGACAGCTGCAGCTGTCACCATCAATCAAGCTCCGCTTATAAAAAGGGACCCTCCAAATACATTTTCTCTAAGCTCGAAGCTCTCTTCTCCTTTTCGAAACTCTGCCGAAGTTTCGCCTGAGCACTCCATTTCTATTGGCCAGAAGAGTTGACTTGATCGTCGGAGGATCCTGCCGGAGCCATCACCACTGGCTTTGGATGGAACTTTATTTTGTAGGTCACCAACGGCGATCTCATCCTCCTCGACTCCAGCATAATCTAGCATTAACCAAATTCTGCGATAATAGAAATGGTGCTAAGGAAGGGCCTCTATATCTGAGGTATCCTTATTCTTAAAGAAGTGCTCAGTCGATTCTGCTGACCTTCTTCTCTAAGATATGAGCCAGCTTCATTCATTCTTGCTCCATCACTGGCACTTCAATCTCCACCTCCACTGACGGCCAAGGTAGATCCGGAGCAGTTCAACCTGTTGATGCAGCGGGTTCAGGGTCTCACCGAGATGGTGCAGGCCGTGCGGTAACCTCCGATGGTGACTCCATCCAAAAATCTGCCATCAGGATGTCGGAAATCGATCCCAAGGAAGAGCATTTGGCCTAGCATATCTGTCACCCTTAAGAAGGAGAAACAGAGAGCAGAGGATCTACGTTCAGATCATGAATCTTCTCCAGAAGAGAAACAGAGAGCAGAAGTTTTTCTCCAGGAGGTTTCACAGGAGGGCAGAATGAAGTTCGGCCGTGCTCATGACCTCCTCCAGTGCAAGTGAGGCCGAACTCCCCCTCGAGCTCGTCATTAAGGAAGCCCTGACAAATGGGCATGAAGTTCTCTCCTAGGAGGTTTCATGGAAGGCAGAATGAAGTTCGATCGTGCTCACGACCTCCTCCAGCGCAAGCAAGGCCAAACTCGCTCTCGAGCTCGTCATCAAGGAAGCTCCGATAAAAGGGCATGAAGTTCTCCCCAGGAGGTTTCACGGAGGGCGGAATGAAGTTCGGCCGCTCACAACCTCCCCAGCACAAGTGAGGCCCAAACTTTCTCTCAAGCTCGTCGTCAAGGAAGCCCCAATAAAAAAGGGCATGAAGTTCTCCCCCAGGAGGTTTCACAGAAGGGCCGAATGAAGCTCGGCCGCGCTCACGGGCTCCCTTCGAGCGCAAGCGAGGCCGAACTTTCCCTCGAGCTCGTCGTCAAGGAAAGCTCCGACAAAAGGGCATGAAGTTCTCTCCTAGGAGGTTCATAGGAGGTCGAATGAAGCTCGGCCATACTCATGGGCTCCCCCCGAGTGCAAGTGAGGCCGAATTTCTTCTCGAGCTCGTCGTCAAGGAAGCCCTGACAAAAGGGCATGAAGTTCTCCCCCAGGAGGCTTCGTAGGAGGACGGAATGAAGTTCGGCCACGCTCATGCCCCCCTGAGTGCAAGCGAGGCCGAACTCCTCGAGCTGATCATCAAGGAAGCTTCGATAAAAGGGCATGAAGTTCTCCCCCAAGAGATTTCATAGGAGGACCGAATGAAGCTTGGCCATGCTCATGGATCCTCCTCCTGAGCGCAAGCGAGTTCCGAACTTCTTTGAGCTCGTCTCAAGGAAGCCCCGACAAAAGACATGAAGTTCTCCCCCATGAGGTTTTACAAGAGGGCCGAATGAAGCTCAGCCATGCTCATGGATCCTCCTTCAAGTGCAAGCGAGCCCGAACTCCCCCTCGAGCTCGTCATCAAAGAAGCTCCGACAAAAGGACACGAAGTTCTATCCCCAGGAGGTTTTATAAGAAGGATCGAATGAAGCTCGGCCATGCTCACGGACCCTCCTCCTGAGCGCAAGTGAGGCCGAACTCCCCCTCGAGCTCGTCGTTAAGGAAGCCCCGATGGAAGGGCGTGAAGAAGTTCCCCCTAGAAGATTTCACAACTATGCCCCCTTCAATGCTCCACATACGCCGACCTGAAGCAAGCCAACAATGCTACCGTAGTTAGAACCACCAATGACGAAAGAACGACAAGAAGGTCAGCCGCCTCCCGGCATCATCAACGCTACCTCTGGGGGGGCTTGGTACTTCGATGAGCCATCATCTTCCAGCCTCGAAGCCAAGAGAAACTTGCTCTGAATTGAGAAGGCCAATATAAAATAGAGGAGGTCATTCGGTTCGGGATTTACCGCCTGAAGAAGCTCAGAGGAACAACGCTCCCATGATCTTGAGATTCGGAGAATTCGAGGATGTACTGTCGGGAAGAAGCAATCAATAGTGGCAATGTTAGGAACAGAAGAAGAACCTCGTCCTAACATGAGCAAGTCGAAGGCCTCATTCATTTTAGATGAGATGGGGGAAGAGGCCCTGACAATGGTCCTTATGTGTCTCCACAGTCCGTTAGGAACAGAAGGAGAACCTCGTCCTAACGTGAGCAAAGTCGAAGGCCTCATTCATTTTAGACGAGATGGGGAGAGAGGCCCTGACAACGGTCCTTATGTGTCCCCATAGCCCATTAGAAATAGGAGGAGAACCTCATCCTAATGCAAGCAAAGTCGAAGGCCTCATTTATTTTTTAGATGAGATGGAGGAAGAAGCCCTCATAATGGTCCTTGTGTGCCCCCACAGCCCATTAGGAACAGAAGGAGAACCTTGTCCTAATGCGAGCAAAGTCGAAGGCCTCGTTCATTTTAGACGAGATAGAGGAAGAGGCCCTCACAACGGCCCTTATGTGGTCCCATAGCCCATTAGGAACAGGAGGAGAACCTCATCCTAATGCAAGCAAAACTGAAGGCTCAGTTTATTTTAGACGGGATGAGAGGAAAGGCTCTGATAATGACCCCATTATGCCTGACAACAACAGGAGATAAGATCTCCTTCAACCTCGGCTACCGGAGATAAGATCTCTTCCGAGCTCCACCTTCGACCTCAGCTGCTGGAGATAAGATCTTTCCCGAGCCTCAATGTCTACGTCAACAGGAGATAAGATCTTCTTCAACCTCGGTCGTTGGAGATAAGATCTTCCCCAAGCTCCACCTTCAATCTTGGCTGTCGGAGATAAGATCTCCTTCGAGCTCCACCTTCAACCTCGATCGTTGGAGATAAGATCTCCCCCAAGCTCCACCTTCAACCTCGACTTCGACTTGGAGATAAGATCTCCTCCGAGCTCTACTTTCGACCTCGACCACTGGAGATAAGATCTCCCCCGAGCTTCTACATCAACAGAAGATAAGATCTCCTTCAACCTCGACTGCTGAAGATAAGATCTCCCTCGAGCTCCACATTCAACCTCAATAGGAGATAAGATCACCCTCGAGCTCACCTTCAACCTCGACTGTAGGAGATAAGATCTCCTTCAAACCTCAACCGCTGGAGATAAGATCTTCCCCGAGCTCCACCTCAACCTCGGCTGGAGATAAGATCTCCTCGAGCTCCACACTCGAGGAGATAAGATTTCTTCCGAGCTTCTACGTCAATCGGAGATAAGATCTCCTTCAATCTCTATTGCTAGGAGATAAGATCTTCCCCAAGCTCCACCTTCAACCTCGACCCCGAGCTCCACTTTCGATCTCGACTGCTGGAGATAAGATCTCTCCTCGAGTTTCTACGTCAATAGGAGATAAAATCTTCTTCAACCTCGGTTGCTGGAGATAAGATCTCCCCCAAGCTTCAAAGTCTACGTCAATAGGAGATAAGATCTCCTCCCTCGAGCTTCAGCTACATTAATAGGAGATAAGATCTCTTTCAACCTCTCGCTGGAGATAAGATCTCTTCTGAGCTTTAGAGTCTATGTCAATAGGAGATAAGATCTCCTTCAATCTTGGCTGCTGGAGATAAGATCTCCTCCGAGCCTCGATTTCAACTTCAACCTCGACTGGAGATAAGACCTCCTCCGAGCCTCGACTTTAACTTCAACCTCGATTGGTGATAGGATCTCCCCCAAGCTTGAATGTCTTCGTGAACAGGAGATGAGATCTCCTTCAACCTCGGCTGGAGATAAGATCTCCTCCGAGCCTCGATTTCAACTTCAACCTCGGCTGGAGATGAGATCTCCCCCCGAGCCTCGATTTCAACTTCCACCTCGACTGGAGATAGGATCTCCCCCGAGCTTCAACGTCTTCGTCAACAGAAGATGAGATCCCTCTCAACCTTGGCTAGAGATAAGATCTCCCCCGAGCCTCGACTTCAACTTTAACCTTGACTGGAGATAAGATCTCCTTCCGAGTTTTAAAGTTTACATCAACAAGAGAGAAGGTCTCCTTCAACCTCGGCTCGAGATAAGATCTTCCACAAGCTTCAACCGCAACATCAACAAAAGACAAGGTCTCCCTGGACCTTGGCTGGAGATGGGATCCCTCCGAGCCTCAACTTCAACGTCAACCTTAGCTGGAGATAAGATCTTCCCCAAGCTTCAATCTGAACTAACGTAGAGCCCTGAAGAGGACTTTGACAATCATCTTTTTTGTACTCCCTTCCTTTGAGTTTCGAACTCGGGAGTGGAGGGGACTATTGTTGGGGATAAACTCCGCTCCTATCGAAGTTCATCATGATGCTTAGCCCAATGCAACCGGTGATCACGGAAGAGCTTCAACGGCCAAACCTTAGTCGAACTCTTTTCGAATCTTCTCCTTCAGTCGGACTCCTATAGGAGCCGAACTCCCTCCGCACTCCTTCAGTCGGACTCCTACATGAGCCAAACTCCTATCGAATTTTTACGGAAGCCGAACTCCTATGGAAGTCGAACTTCCTCCGCACTCCTCCTTCAGTCGGACTTCTATAGGAGCCAAACTTCTGTCGGACTCCTATGGAAGTCAAACTTCTTTCGGATCTCCTCCTTCAGTCGGACTCCTACGAGAGCCAAACTCCCTCTGCACTCCCTTCAGTCGGACTCCTATGGGAGCCGAACTCCTTCCGAATCTCCTCCTTCTTTCAGACTCCTACAGGAGTCGAACTCCTTCCGGATCTCCTTCAGTCGGACTCCTACGGGAGCCGAACTTCCTCCATACTCCTTCAATCGAACTCCTACGAGAGCCAAACTTTTTCGGACTCCTACGGGAGTCGAACTCCTTTCGGGTCTCCTCCTTCAGTCAGATTCCTACGGGAGCCGAACTTCCTCTACACTCCTTCAGTCGGACTCCTATGGGAGCCAAACTCCTTCCAGATCTTCTCCTTCAATTGGACTCCAACGGAGGTCAAAATTCCTCCGCACTACTCCTTCAGTCAGACTCCTATGGGAGCCGAACTCCTTTCGGACTCCTACGAAAGCCAAACTCCTTCCAGATCTCCTCTTCAGTCGAACTCCTATGAGAGCCGAACTTTCTCTGCACTCTTTCAGTCGGACTCCTACGGGAGTTGAACTCCTTCCAGATCTTCTCCTTCAGTCAGACTCCCATGGAAGCCGAACTTTCTTTGCACTTTTCCTTCAGTCGGATTCCTTTGGGGGCCAAACCCTCTGCACTCCTTCAGTCGGACTCCTATGGGAGCCGAGCTTCTTTCGGACTCCTACGAAAGTTGAACTAATTTTGGATCTCCTCCTTCAATCAGACTCCCACGAGAGCCGAACTTTCTCTGCACTTCTCCTTCAGTCGGACTTCTATGAAAGCCGAACTTTCTCCACACTCCTTCAATCGGATGCCTATGGGAGCCAAACTCCTTCCGAACTTCTCCTTCAGTTGAACTCCTCCAGGAGCCAAACTCCTTTCGGACTTCTCCCTCAATTGGATTCCTCCAGCGGATTACTCTCGGATAATCTTCTCCAGACGTATTTCCTCCAGAAGTCCGAACTCCTCTGAAATTGATATATGCCGAAGTCCACCAACCAATGCCTATTTTCTCATAACTACGACTATTAAATCTCAACAAACGATCGCCATCAGTCTGCCACAGGCGACGCTACAGATGGCGCCCTCCTCCGTGACCGACTTTGCCAGGCCTCGAGCGGCCAGCTGCCAGACAGCTGCAGCTGTCACCATCAATCAAGCTCCGCCTATAAAAAGAGACCCTCTAGATACGTTTTCTCTAAGCTCTCTTTTCCTTTCTGAAACTCTGTCGAACTTTCATCTGAGTACTTCATTTCTGTTGGCCAGAAGAGCTGACTTGATCGTCGGAGGATCCTACTGGAGTCACCACCACTGGCTCCAGATGGAACTTTATTTTATAGATCATCAATAGTGACCTCGTCCTCCTTGACTCCAGCACAATCTGGCATCAACCAAATTCTACGACAACACCACCTTTAGGTCTGTTAGGGATAAAACCCACTCCCACCGAAGTCCGATCTGGTGCTTAGCCTAGTGCAACTAATGATCATGGAAAAGCTTCAACCAAAAATTCTCTCTTCAGCAGTCAAACTCATTCGGTGGCCAAACTCCTCCAGCGGTCGAACCCAATCAAACTTCTCAGTGGCCGACCCCCAGTCGAACTCCCTCCGAATCCTCCTTCTGTCGAACTTCTATGGGAGCCAAACTTTCTTCGAATCCTCCTTCGGTCGGGCTTCTATGGGAGCCGAACTCTCTCCGAATTCTTTTTCGATCGGGCTTCTGCGGGAGTCGAACTCCTTTTGGATCATTTCTACAGTCGGACTCCTCCAAGAGCCGAACTCCTTCCAGAACTCTTCTTCAATTGGATTTCTTCTTCAGTCGGATTTCTACGGGAGTCGAACTTCCTCCAGAATTCTCCTTCAGTCAGATTTCTTCAGGAATCAAACTTCTTTCGAATCACTTCTGCAATCAGACTCCTCTAGGAGTCGAACTCATTCCAGATCGCTCCTACAGTCGGACTCCTCTAGAAGTCGAACTCCTGCTAGAACTCTCCTTTAGTCGGATTTCTTCTTCGGTCGGGCTTCTATGGGAGTCGAACTCCCTCTAAAATTCTCCTTCAGCCAGATTTCTCCTGGAATCAAACTTCTTTCGGATCGCTCCTGTAGTCAGATTCCTTCAGGAGCCAAACTCCTTCTGCATCGCTCCTACAGTTGGACTCCTCGAGGAGCCAAACTCCTTCCAGAACTTTTCTTCAGCCAGATTCCTCCTTCAATCGAATTTTTACAAAAGTCAAACTTCCTCCAAAATTCTTCTTCAGTCAGATTTCTCTAGGAGCCGAGCTCCTTCCGGATCGCTCTTACAATCAGATTTCTTCAGGAGCCGAACTTCTTTCAGAACTCTCCTTCAGCCAGATTTCTTCTTCAGTCAGATTTCTACGGAAGCCGAACTCCTTCCATAACTCTTCTTTAGTCGGATTCCTCTTTCAATCGAATTTCTACATAAGCTAAACTCCTTCCAAAATTTTTCTTCAGCCAGATTCCTCTAGGAGCCGGACTCCTCGAATTCTCCCTCAGTCAAATTTTCACGGAGGCCAAACTTCTTTCGGATTGCTCCTATAGTTGGATTCCTCTAGGAGCCGAACTCCTTCCAGATTGGTCCTGCAGTCGGACTCCTCCAGGAGCCGACCTCCTTTTGGATTGCTCCTGCAGCTGGATTCCTTCAAGAGCTGGACTTCTTCCAAAATTTTTCTTCAGCCAGATTTCTTCAGGAGCCAAACTTCTTTTAGATCGCTCCTGTAGTCGAACTCCTCTAGGAGCCGATCTTTTTTCGGATTGCTCCTGCAGCCGAGTTCCTCTAGGAGCTGGACTTCTTTCAGAATTCTCCTTCGGTCAGATTCCTTCAAGAGCCAAACTCCTTCTAGACGCTCCTGCAGTTTGGACTCCTTCAGGAGTCGAACTCCTTCTGAATAGCTCCTACGGTCGGATTTCTCTAGGAGTCGGACTTCTAGAATTCTTCCTCAGTCAAATTTTCATAGGAGCTAAACTTCTTCCAAACTTCTTCTTCAGTTGAATTTCTATAGGAGTCGACCATCTTCCGAATTACTCTTACAATCGGACTCCTCCAGCTCAATCGGACCCCGAATGCATGCTTCCACCAGATGACATGGCTGCCATTATCGGTCTGGCGACACCGCTCTCTCCATAATAAATTTCATGCAGCCCACGACTGGACGACATGGCCGCCACTACCAATCTGATGACATTTCTCTCCATAGCAAACCCCATGCGTTCCACAATCGGACGACATGGCTGTCACTATCAGTCTGACGATATCTTTCTCTCTGTAGCAAATCTCACATGGTCCACTACCAGATGATATGACTGTCACCATCAATCTGCTACAGGCTCCGTCCATAAAAAGAGATCCTCTAGATACGATTTCTCTAAGCTCTCCTCTCCCCCTCTAAATTCTGTCGAACTTTCTCCTGCGTACTCCATTTCTATTGGTCAGAAGAGCTGACTTGATCGTCGGAGGATTCTGTCGGAGCCACCACCACCGACTCCGAACGAAACTTTATTTTGCAGGTCACCAACGGCGACCTCATCCTCCTGCACTCCAGCTCGATCCAGCGTCAATCAAATTATGCACCAATAAGGTCAATTAGCATTAACCCTGAAGTTAATATTACTTCCTCTAACCTTGATTGGTGGTTGGATTCAGGAGCTAATGTTCATATTTGTTTTGACCGCTCCTGGTTCACCACTTTTCAGAACTCAAATGGAAGAGGTGTAATCCTTAGGAACAATACAGTCGTCAGGATCAAGGGACATGGTCGAATCAATTTGAAGATGACTTCTGAAAATGTTCTTATCCTGACGGATATATTGTATGTTTCAGACCTTAGGAAGAACCTAGTTAGTGGATCTCAGCTGGTTCAGAGGGGATATAAAATTGTCCTTGATTGTAATAAAGTTGTAATAACTAAGAATAATGCTTTCATTGGTTGAGGATATGTAAGTGAAGGCTTATTCAAATTAAATATAATAAATTATCTTATTAGTAAAGTTGAGAATCAAGTTTATTTTGTAAATAAGTCTAATCAAAATTTATAGCATGATAGATTGGGTCATGTACACTTAGGAAAAATTAAACTTATGATGGATTTAAAGCTAATTCCCAAATCAAACTTAGACCCATCTAAGTGTGAAATATGTGTTGAATCTAAACAACCAAGAAAACCATTTAAATCAATTAAAAGAAATTCTTCCATCTTGGAGTTGATACATAGTGATGTATGTGACTCTACCAAAACTGCAACTCGTGGTGGCAATAGGTATATAGTAATCTTTATAGATAATTTTTCTAGATATTGTTATTGTTACCTAATTAAATCTAAAGATGAAACCTTCAATAAGTTCAAAATTTATAAAAGTGAAGTAGAAAATCAACAAGAAAAGAAAATTAAGATTCTTAGATCTGATAGAGGAGGGGAGTATACTTCAAATAATTTTTCTATATTCTGCTAAGAATATGGAATAATTCATGAAGTAACTCCTTCTTACTCTCCACAATCCAACGGTGTGGCTGAGTGTAAAAACCGTACTCTTTTGGATATGGTGAATGCTATGTTGATTAGCTCTGACCTACCTGAGAACTTATGGGGGGAAGCTCTTCTATCTTCTTGCTTCATCCTAAATGGAATCCCTGTTAAAGACAGTGACAAGACCTCTTATGAATTTTGGAAAGATAGAGCTCCTAATTTGGATTTTCTCAAAGTATGGGGGTGTCTAGCTAAAGTGAATATTCTTGAATCCAAAAAAAGAAAGCTAGGACCTAAAACTATAGATGTCGTATTTATAGGCTATGCCTAAATAGTAATGCCTATAGATTCTTAGTAATTAAATTAGTTATTAGTGATATAAGTAATAATTCTATCCTTGAAGCTAGAGATGCTTCTTTCTTTGAGGACTTTTTTCCTTTTAAGATTAGAATTTCTAAATCCCTCGAATATGAACCTTCTTCTAGATCTATGGAGCTAGAACTTGAAACTGAAACTGAATTAAGAAGTAAAAGGAATAGAATTGAAAAAAAAAATTGGAGAAGAATTCTTTACATATCTTGTAGAGGGTGATCCTTGTACATATGATGAAGCTATGTCATCATCAGACTCATCATATTGAAAGGAAGCCATAAATAGTAAAATTCAATCAATACTAGAAATAAAACTTGAGTTTTATCAGATTTACCTTCAGAAAATAAAGTAATAGAAACTAAATAAATTTTCAAAAAGAAATTAAGATCAGATGGAACAGTGGAAAGATATAAAGCTAGATTAGTAGCTAAAGGATACAGCCAAAAGAAAGACATAGATTATTTTGATACCTATGCTCCTGTAGCTAGGATAACCACCTTAAGAACCTTAGTAGCATTAGCATTAATTCATAAATTAATGATTCATCAAATGGATATAAAAATTACATTTTTAAATAGAGAATTAGAAGAAGAAATTTATATAAACCAACCTCAAGGTTTTATAGTCAGAGAACAAGAACATAAGGTATGTAAACTAATTAAATCACTTTATGATTTAAAACAAGCTCTTAGACAATGGCATATTAAATTTGATGAAATTATCCTAGGTGATAACTTTAGGATTAATGAACATGATAAATGTATATATTATGAAAGGAATAACTCAGATTTTATTATCCTATGCCTATATGTAGATGATATTCTATTGTTTGGAACATCACTAAAAATAATATAAGAAACTAAAGAATATTTGTCAAATAATTTTGATATGAAAGATTTAGGAGAAGCTAATATAATCTTAGAAATGAAGCTTAAAAAAATAAATAATGAAATAGCAATAAACCTAACAAATTCAATAGAAAAAAATGCTTAAAAAATTTGAATATTTTGATCTTAATCTTGTCTCTACCCCATATGATCATAGTTCTCATTTAATTAAGAATTTAGGTGAACCTATAAAGCAATTAGAGTATTCTCAGAGAATAGGATCTCTATTATATATAGCAAATAGAACCCATCTTGATATAGCTTATGCAGTAGGTAGACTAAGTCGTTGTACCAGCAATCCTAGTGAAGAACATTGGAAAGCCCTTGAAAGAGTTTTTAGATATCTAAAGGGAACTCTTGATTATTTCCTTTTGTACTTCGGTTATCTAGAAGTACTAGAAGGATATAGTGATGCTAATTGGGTGACACATAATTTAGATGTTAAGTCCACCACAGGATATCTCTTCATGTTTGAAAGAGGTGCAGTATCTTGGAGATCATGTAAACAAACAATAATAATAAGAAGCACGTTAAAATTTGAATTAACTGCTTTTGACACCATTTGCACTGAAGCACAATGGCTAAAAGATCTAATTAATGATATTAAAGTTCTTCCATTCAAATTATCTGTAATATCAATAAATTATGATTGTAGAGCTCTAATAGATCTGTTAAATCAACAGACTTCAAATAAAAAGATGAACAATCATATTCTGATCAGATATAAATCTATAAGAAATAAAATGAAAAATGTGATATCACTTCATTTTATTAGGTCAAAAAATAATTTATCCGATCCTTTAACCAAAAGACTTTCGAAAACTTTGGTTTTTGAGACATCGAGGGGGATGGGGCTTAAGCTCATAAATTAGTCACCAGAGTGGACCCCTACCTTAACTATTGGAGATACCTTGGTCAAGGTTCAAAAGGAAACGACCTCTGAGGTGACATCTGGAAGCACTATTTCTAGGAGTTTGTCTCCAACCCATCCCTATGGTGTAGTGCTCTATATGTAACAGTTAGGTTGAGTATAACTCTTAATAGATCCAAGGCTGAAAGTTCAGCGAGGTACGATTCCGTTACACGTATCCTTGGAGAATCTACCTTAGTGAGAGTAGTTGTGAGGCCGCAACTATGAGATCAAGGCAAATCCCTAGTAACTCTCATGAAAATCAAGGCAAGCGCATGGCCTAAATAGCGCTACCCCGCATTGTGATCAGCTCGTTCTCATACTATGTGTATTTTATACTAAATGCAAGTTCAAACCTAGAAGGTACTTGTACTAAGCACAGTAAAAGCCCAATAAAGTTTTAATGTATTTGCTAAATTTAAATGTTCTCGTGAGTTTTGAAACTTGTGGGGGATTATTGACTTTTCTTTTTCGAGAGTTTCAAAACTCTCCGGGGCTGTTCCGCGTGAGGTTCTCTCGTGCGAAAGTTTTGCGCGTCGTTGCGCCTTGTTCCGTGGTTTCGTGGTTCGTTTCGTGGGTTTTCCACGTTCTGGGTGCCGTTCCGTGAGTGCTTCGTGCACAAGCGGACGTTCTACGAGCGCTCCGCGTACCATTTTTTCATGCGGTGCTTCTGCGCCTATTTAAAGGGATCCTGTTTTTCTCTCAGAATCAGTGTGTGGAAAAAAAATATCGAGTGCTCCTATTTGAAAAAAAAAAATCTCTCTTCACTCTCCCTCTCATTTTTCGATTGTTTTGTTGCTATTTGGGCTAAAGACGAAGTTGATCGACGTCCGTTCGAGATCATGCCACCGACGGACGTTGAAGTGCTTGACTTCCGGGTTGTACCTTGGAGGAGGGTGTACGGCTCAGGTCTTCGCACGAGAAGGGGCCGAAATCTCCTTTAGGGCAGTGGATTATCCGCCTGCTGAGCCAGGTCCTATGTTTTACTTTATTTTAATTATCACATCAATATATTTATTGTTTTACAGATGTCACGGAAAAGATTTCAACTTTTATAAAACATATGTATTATTTTTATGCAATTCTTCCTTCAACGGGGTTTTCTGTTTGAGATGTGAGAATTGACAATTTGGTATGGATGCTATCAATATGAATGTGTATGATTTAGAAAATGAACATTGCTTGTCCTGTTATTTATATGTTACTTGCATCAACTTGAGTTCAATATTTCAGAGGTTGTGTTCCTTTGTCATAGGATGTCATATTCTAGGATACTGTTTTGGGATATATTAGCGACCATTAGCATTTTCACTCAAAGAGACAATTAGTTCTTGATGTCTGCGGCCTGAATAATTGAGGCAGTTCCCCTATCTTCTGTTGTTTCCTTTTATCATAAACTGTTGTCTTTCAAGAGTTTCAAGAAACCCCAAGGCTGTCTTTCATGAATATCAATGGCGAAAGTATATTATTGATTATGAATTCCAGTTTCCAAAATGTAGGAGCTATTTTAAGATGCATTCATTTCAGATTTATATTACACTAGGGATGACTTTGGAGACACTTCTTGACCATAGTGGTATGTCTATTATTTCTTTATGTTGGAGGCTGCTATATGGTTGTAATGTTTCAGTTATAAGCATTTTATATATGGTTGCAGTAAACATGGTTTCTGGTATGTAGGAAAGAATGATGTCTATAAGAATTCATTTGTTTCTAGGGTATCCAGGGAGACACTTGAGTATGTTACGTTTGTTGGTTTGTGCTTATGTCCATCTTCAAAATCTTGAACGTGCTTAATGATGATTTTAAGCCTGTTAAAAATGTATGTTCCCCTCGATCTTATGGAAAATTTGATATTAGGCCATGAAACAAGCCTATTATTCAGTTTAAATTTTGGATTTTTAAATATGATTACCCTGCCACTAAGTTGAATACACCCAAATTGAAGGTCTGCAGTTATCCCTACAAATTAGCGGACTCTTTGCTGCTGGTTCTTTTTTACTTGCTTGATATTTAATGGACGGAGTGTCACTGCCTGCATTTAACTCTCCATTTTGTTCCAGAAATTTGCATTTGGTAAAAACTCTTGATAAAATATTGCTAACGCAACAGCCTATGCAGTCATCAACTTGCCTCTAAAGTTGCCAAGAGCAACTTAATTTATAGAATGCCAACTTTGCTTAATCAAAAAAGAATCTTTTATCTTTTATGCATTTCAAACTACATGTAAAAGGATTTCAGTTGGCAATTTTATTTGTTTTTATCCTTCCTGAGCATCTATGCTGCACATCTTTCTCTTCCTTTCAGACCAACCCACAAATTTCTGAATGTTTTCTCCTTCCTTTGGCATTATTAGTTTCCCTTTGACATTGAAAGGATGAGGAATCTCAAATATATGTCAGAATTTGGTTTGACAGATTTTGTGTAAGAATTGTTATCAATGTAGAAATTGAATTCTTTTTCTTTTTATTTCATTGAAAATTTAAAATTAATATTATATTTCCTCTATAGTACAAAATATCCTATTTCTTGGGGAGATATGTGGAATTTTTGTTGTTAGTCCACGTTATCTGCTTTCTGGAAGCCTCCTTTACTGTCTTTTTACAGAACTGGATAGCACTCAAATTGTTCTAAAAGCAGATCCAAGATTTCAGGAATTCGTAGATACTATATTTCAACATCAGGAATTGGAAAAAGGTTATTGAATTATTATCTCCTCCCTAATGGGTAAGATAAATTCACTCTCTAATTTGACTATGGCCTTGCAATAATCATAGTTGTGCTTCTAAAAGGATTTTGAAGTAGGTTAATTTTTCGTAGATGATTGCTAATATTTGTATAATTCATTTTTTAGTGATACTTTACAGTTTTGTAAATGCTCATATTTGTTTATCTTCTTTGAGACAACCAACTTTTAGACTGTCGTATTTTCTTCTGTAATTTCCTTTTTCTTGGTAGAGGGCTATAATTTCTTTCAGAGTCGCACTATATATCTGTTTCTAAAAGTTATTCCTGCATTTTTTTTAAACTCCGATTTTCATTTTTTTTGAGTGTCAATTAACTCATCTGTTGATTTGAATATGGTAGAATCAACTTCAGGTTTCCTTTGATACTAATCAAACCTCAACTTTCCAAAGCCAGTTCAGTCATTCTGTGTATCTTCTTAAAATATATGGACTTCTCCAAGTATTTATTGGCAATTTTGGTGCCTTTAGCTCAACTAACTAACTAAATGGTTCTATCTTCGCAAGAATGGTTTTAAGAATCTCTAGGCTTGTAGAGCTTGAGAACATTTTATGACCAGCTGTCAAACTGACATCAACCCTCTGAATCTGTGCTAATTTTTAGCCAAGGCATCTTAGGGAATGAGTAAGTTCTGATATGAACCTAAAAGAGCAATGGTTTTGTTGGATTCTATTTTATTGGTTATGGTGGTTCCTCAGTAAGGTTCTCAACAAAAAGGGGGAAATTCATATTTGATTTGGGGAACTACATTAGGCACCAAAATTAAATTAAAGAGCTATTTTAACATGTGAATCCATATGTTTGCTGTGTTAATGACTAATGATTGAAGAATGTCGGATATCTCATGTATGAACTTTTAACAATTTGGATTTTAATGCATTTGTCACTCATGTTGAGGAATATGCCATCAAAATTTCTAGAAATGTGCAGTAACACATCTTATATTTCTCACTATTAGCAAGTAAAAATACTTCAGTGCACTCACATATGCAGCACTTCTTGAAGTACTTTTAATTCAAATGGTCTTAGGTGTTAGAGAACTGAAGAGAATGTCTCGCTGGGCATTATCAACTGTTCAATTTTTAAAACCCTTATATCTGAAGATGCACAAAACCCTTAGATCTGAACCAATATTGCTAAAAGCTAGCGACTGGAGGCTGAATTCTTGCAGTAGTCCAGGAACATATGCATGGAATCTGCCTGTTTAGTGTTGAAACCTAGGGGTCAAATAATCTCTAGGTGGATGATTTTTAGCTTTTATTCCATGAAAATCTTGGAACAAGTGTTACAAGTTTAGGACGACATAGCTGGACGATAGGTTATACGGTTGTCGTAGACATTTGTATACAATAATTGACTAAAACACATGCATATAATATGCAGTTATATAAACATCATTATCCTGATCAAGAATGGAGGAGCACTAATAAGATTAGAGATGTAAAAACCAAGAACTGGAAAGATATTCTGTTAGGAAGCAATCGGATAAATGTTAATAATAGTGGTGAGTGGTCTTTTCCTTTAGAACCTCCATCTTAAGATAAAAATGTCTCTTTATGGATGACATTGATTTGATGACTGTGATTTCTATCTTCGCGTTTGGTTGAGCTTTTTAAGTCCCTAGAAAACAAGCAATTTGGCTCGGCAGAACTTATTGATTCTATGGTTACATGAAACAACAAATAAAAGGAATTTCTCTGTCAATGTGAATGATCGGGGGAGTGTGTTGATGTGATATAACCAAGATTTCTGGTTGATGACTCATCTAGCAGGTATGAGCACTTATGGACAATACATAACCTTGGTCTGGGATGGAGATTGTGTTGATTTCATGCGAACAATGACTTGTCAACTATAGATAACCTTGGTCTGGGGTGAAAAAATGCCAGTGCTGATGAGTGGGGACCTATTGAACTGTCAGATAGTGGTGGATAGAATTCCAACATCATTTGTTTTTCAGGAGATTCTCATAAAGCGGGTAACTTTAATATGACCCCTTTTGTGGTAAGCTGAATCTGAACCCTATGTGAACTACTTGATGGGAGTTCTTTTGCCCACTCTTACAGGTGGAAGGTAAGTATGGTGTTCTTGGTAAGGTTTAGTTAGTAGGCGACGCATCTTCCCACCAGAGTTGAATGCTACTTCTTCCGTCTGCTTTCCAGATTAACGTGGTGCTCCGTGATATTGTAGGATATGCCATTATTGAAAATTTGGTTCCAACTCCATTATCGGATCGCTATTTTAATACTAGAGCTCGGACTGACTGGCCAGCGGTACGATTCGGTGTATGCCCTTATGCTGTTCTGTGCCAGACCCAAACTAACATGGAGAGAGGGTGGGAGAGAAAGAGAGGGACGGAAGAAAGGAGAGGGAGAGAGAGAGCCTCCGAAGGTCTTTGGAGGGCAGCCTAGCCCACCATGCCACTGCCAAGCTTAGCGGAAACCAGAGAATGGTGGAGGTAGGTAAGGAGAGGAAAATGGAGAGGAGGCCTTCGGAGCACTCCAAAGAGCCGGTCAGGCTGCTGCACTACTGCTGAGGCCAGTGAAGGCCAAAGAAGGAGCTCCGTCCTTCTATCGATCAAAACAAGGGCTTTGGCCCTTTTTCTTTTTTTTTTTTTTTTTTTTTTTTTTTTATTGGATGAAGTTAGCAACTGTATTGTTGACTTCATTGGTTTTTTTTTTTTTTTTTTTTTTGGAGGGGAGGGGACAGTTGGGGGAATTTTGGTTGAAGTCCTTTTCTCTCTCTCTCTCTCTCCCTTTTCTTCTTTGCCTCCACCCTCCTCTAATGTCTATCAAGCTCTACAGTGATGTAGTGAGCTTGAGTGTACTCCAACAGCCTTCAAAGGCCCTCTCTTCCTCTTCCTCTCTCTCTTCTTCTCTTCCATTTTCTCTCTCTTTTCATCTCTTTCCTTCTCTCTCGCCCCCTCACCGGTTTCTCATTTCGAATGTTGAAGCCATCCCAATCGACTGCTGGTACAGTTTAGTCCATTCGGCGAACCATGAGATCAAACTAATATCATCAGAAGTTTTCTCCCACTTGGCATCTAGAGTAATATGCATGCAGACATTTAATCACTTGTCTTCCCCCAAGAACTCTGCTGATATGGCACTGTTTATATATATATATATAGAAAGAGAGAGAGAGAGAGAGAGAGAGAGAGAGAGAGAGAGAGAGAGAGAGAAGTTTCTTATATTCTTTATTCTGCTGAATATATTTTGTCTACTCCTATGTAAGCTCTCTTTTTTTCTTTTTTTTTTCCTTTTTTTTTTTTTTTGTCACCTAATCTATCCTTTGCTTATGCATAAAGTTCAAATTTTTAACCTGAAAGCTGAATAAAGTAAAGCAAAGCATCATATCATTCATTCGGATTTAGCTTTTCTGCAGATATATCCTTTCCACTAATTTCCACAACTGATTCGGCCACAGAAAAAATAGAAAATCAGATTTTTATTGGAGAGGAGGGTTCTTCAGATCGATCTGTAAATAATTCGGTTATATGTGTTTTAAGCAATTAGGTTGTGTTTGGACAATGAACGGCTAACCAAGGAATATATAGATTTAATCATCCCCAACCAGCTAACTAGCTGTCAAAAGTCATCCACTGTTTGATTGATGTTCCCTGTTTGGTGGGATAAGTTGCAAAAAATGTAAGAACATAAAGTGAAGAGAACCAAGAGCTTTTGGTGTTTAACTAACTTTGTTTCACTTGATATCTTAGGTGCCTTTGATCAAATAATTTTATCTATTAATTTTTTGGTGCTTTTTGGTTGGTTAAACCAATAAGTTTTCCTTATCCACTACTTAATCAACATCAAAAGAAAAGGAGTTTGCTGTATAATATATTTCCAGGGTCATTGTTACAAGATTAGAATCATTTAATCATAAGATTCATGTTGAAAGTAAGAAGGTGCAGTATCAACCGAGAGGACGGGATTAAGAAAATAACATTGATGGGACTGTTGTTGGAGGATCTATGGAATGTATTGCTTTCTGCTCTCCAAGATTAAAAAAAACTGTGGTTGCAAAGTGAAGCACGGTATAGGCATTGATGATACAAAATTATTTGCTATTAGTAAGGCTATTTCTCAAGGATAGGAAGAATGTGCATTGATAGCTTTGGATGTTTACCTAGTTTGATGGACCTCATCAGGTACCATCAGACATCTGACCTCATCAGGTACCTAGTTTAAATTAAAACTTTCAAGTTACTCAGTTGGCAAAAAGCAGATCCAGCGGTAGATTGGCTGGCACTAATGGTGTCAAGCATTCATAGAACTTTATTGGTGCAGGTCTGGATAGCATTTTAAGCCTTCCGCCAAGCTGTGACCAATTGGAGCAAGTTAGCTTAAAATCTCAATGCATAGAATATGTAATCCCAAATTCTCAATCTAGCAGAGTAAAGAAAACTAAAAGATTTTGAGAATTAAAGCCACTGGCGAATAAATTCAAATCAAGTTTTCAGTAAAACGTTGATCATCTCATGGTGGATACGCACTGAAATCATCATCAACTGTTTTAAAGAATGTTGTTGGTCTACGGATAATTCCAGATCCGTTCTCACAATTAACTGCTTATGGTTTAATGGTGAATAAATAATGTTCCTAGTAGCAGGCTTTTCTTGTTTAGGGCGGTGCATCTCTCCCTTAATCTTTCCAGAAACTTGTTCATGCACCAGCTTTCTTAGACGGATAAATTTTTTTTTTAGTGATAAAATTTGCATTTGATCTGGTTGTCGTGGAGACTTGGACTGCATAGGTCAAAAGCAGTGGTGAAGGTCTGAAGTCATATAATTCATTAGTCAACTCTTGTCCCAACTTTTACCTTTGTCCTTTTGCTGTGACGGTGCTAGCCTCGCAAATGTTTCTGGCTCCCTTGTTCATTCGACATTCGCGCTATAAGAAGGTAGTGTATGACAGAGAACGCTTGCTTGCGTGGTGATGGAGAGTTTTGTTGGCTTGTCGGGCCAGTTTCATGGGCAGAGTATTGCTTTAAGTGGTGACGTGGCTTCTTTTCTATCTTCAGTTGTACAACCTATGACCTATCCAAGCAAAATAGAGGGTCTCCAACTCTCCGTCATTTTTAAGATTAATACGTTGTAGGTGCCACCAGTTGAGCATTGTAGGGTACGTGGGTACTCGAATGCTTGCTTGCTAAAGCACCATTTGGAAAGAGGATAAATACCGTTTATCCCGGTCTTCCTTGAGGATAGCTCCCAAACACCTTCAGTCATGACGTACATGATTTTAGCCAATTTATGTGGTGAAACTCTTGTAATTACGTTTATACTAGGTACAATTTATACCTAGAATTCCATAGTATAAGTTTGAATTTGGTATGACTTGGTTTTAACTCCTCCATTCCTCCCTCTATTGTTAGATAAAATTACAATTTTGGCCACCAATAACGTGTTATAATATCATGTAATATTATTCCATGCTATTATCATAATATATTGCCATATAGTATTAAACTTTTTCTAAAAATGGAACCTATATAATATTAATATTATAATAGAATATATAATGTAATATCATAATATAATATTCTGATATATAATTTGTTATATAGTATTATTATAGAATGATATAGATTTAAAGGGCAAACTTCTCTTATTTTATAAAATATCATCATTTTCATCCACTTATCCTACAATAATATTCTAATATATATATATATATATATTATCTCTATGATCATCCACACTCGTAATGAGTATAATTACAATCATCACTTGGTTAACGCCATTTTCCCCAAAATAAAAATAAAGTTTATACTTGCTGGTATATATTATTGTCTTTTACATAATTTTTGGTTATTCTCAAAATATGCATATCCGATAATTGACCAAGCGATGGTGGCCCATGGTTTCTTTAATGCGGGAGATGCGAAATTTATTTTTAATGCTCATAAATCAAGTTTATATTTATTAAAAAGCTAAAAAGATATCATCTCATGATCCTTATTATTTGATGATACTTCACTGAAGTGGTGGCGCAGGCGCATCATTTGTCCAAAAAAAAATAAAAATTTTAAAAAAAATACCATAACTCATATGCCGGTCCTAAATTTACCTTTTTTTCACTAAAATTCAATTTCCAGATGTGCACGGACTCGAGCTTTATTCTACTGCATATCTGAGCCACTATTATTTCACGGTACAAAGTGCCTCCATGAATACAATACCGTGACCTCCTTGCACTCCTCGTGACCCCTACTGAAAGTAGGTCTCCTTTCCTCTTATGCGTTTAAATTCTTAGAAAACAAGTTGGGCAAAGAAAATGCCCACCGAATTCTCGGTTCAAGCCAGTGACGAGATATATAGGCCTCGCGCACAGCACACCTCCCTCACACGTGCGAGACGAAACTCAGCGGCGCCGCCGCAACGGCGCTCATCCCCGTGCAGCTCAGTGACCGGAGCAATTTCCACGACTTGCTTCTCTCGAAGCTCCACCGCCCGGAATCCTCAGGAATCGCCGCCGGGCTCCGCCGCCTCTGCCGTCTCCTGATGTCCTTCATCTCCATAGTCGCCGGCACTCTCACCGACCCGAGCACGAATAGGTACCACCTCGAACGCGACCTGGGCGGCTGGGGTGGTGGCGGGACTCTGACGTCGGACTCCGGCGCCTTCCTCAGCCTCTGGTACTCTGTGGTGGTCTCCGGCCGCCATTGGTCGCGGGGGAGACTTCTAGGGTTGTAGATATCATCTTTCTTGGGTGGACGAGGTGGCGCCTCTCCGAAAGGAAGGAGCTTTCCTTGGAGGAAAACGTCGTCGGCGGCACACATCTTCACGGAAGAACGGGGGACGTGGAAGAAGAACTCAAAGAGGTCGGTTTCGGGAGGGGCAGAACATCGGCCGGTGGGAAAGTTCCGGGCGTCGAAGATGTGTGCACTGTTCATTGGGAGGTCGGAGAGGGAGATGGCGGACTCGTCGCTGTCGGATTCGTGGGGATCGGTGGGCAAGGGTACTTCGATCGATGTAGAGGGTATTGGAGCCTGGAGGAGGGGGGTATATTAGAAAGAGAGAAGGTTTACTTTTCTTCGGTTCTAGAAGAGAAAAAAGAAATGGAGGGAGCGAGAGGGGAGATGGAGGAGGATGGAAAGACCGACGCTGCTGCCTTTGGCTTCTCGAAGTTATGGGTTGGTCCGCTTTTCACTTGCCCGCTACCACTGGTGGACGCGGCAAATACCTGAAAATATATACAAAGGATGCGTTCGGAGGTCAACATAAATGACTTTGGTCTATAGTTAAAAAAGTAAATTAACAAAATCACATCATTTAATATAAATATATCTATAAAAATTTAGAAAATAAAATATTTAAAAATTATGCCAGTAAATCAGGAATCTTACGATGTAGTTTCGGTATAATTGGTTACACACTTTGATCTCTTTTATTTACCAATAAAAGATTTAGCTAGGATCCAAAAAAAAAAGTTCTTTATGATTGCTGCTCTCTTTTCCCCCTCAAAAAGCTTTGAGCACCATGTGGTTGCTGCTCCCTTTCTTTTTGAACCAAACCTACTCTATTTTTGCCAACAGCCTCTATCAGTTATAACTCAGACCCCAGGGGTGCTCTGTTTTATATTCATGTAATTTGTTTACTCTGATTTTACAATAAAGGTAGGGTGGCTGTTTGCCTCCCTTATCATCAAAAAAAAAAAAACAGAAAAAGGACCTTGGTCTTATGTTCATTATTTTGCATATGTTATTAATAGCAAAATTGTAAACATAAGAAAACACGAACAAAGATTTCGATTCAAAAATTGATAGATGATTGTAGACAGGCAGAGGAGATAGTCTTAGTACTCGAAATTAATTAAAGAACTATTCTTTGAATTGGCGAGTCCAGGCTTGCGAGCTATGTATAATAGATTAAATATATGTAATGTAAGCAATCTATGTAGAAGTTCTTTTACATACTTACATATCACTCTGTGTTATGGTGGAGAGATCTTGTTTACTGTTTGTAGCAAATACAAGGAAATTGAGATGCTGTATCCTAACTAACTGTTTTATATCTTTATGCCTGGACTTGCTTTTCGATTATAGACTATTGGAATAAGTGAACGTTTAATTGGGCGGTGTGCCTGTTGCCTTAGAAATTGGAAGGTCCACTATTAGAAGCGATGCAACTGCTCACATATTTTCTTTATTAGATATTATGCATATCCATTATTAATGCATAATAGTATGGGATTATCGAATTTTGGCGCAAGATAGGCGACTTAGGAGGTGTTTGGTTCATGATTGAAATGATTGGAATTAAAATTGGAATGATGATTTGGTTTGTAATCAAAATCGAAATAAAAATTTAAATCTTTATTTTAAAGAGGAGTAGAGATTCGATTTTAGGAAGATTAGACTAATTCTCATTCTACTCCAAATGGTTGGACTAAGAGTCATCAATTTTCATGCCCATTTCAGATCTCACTTTCCTCCAACCAAACATCCCCTTGCAGTCTTCTCATATTTAGGAACATGTAAACAATATAATTATCTTAACTTCAAGCTGATAACTTCCAATAATCACATCGTTTACATGCCCTATCATTCAAAGTTTTGCAGGATTATGCCAGCGTAGGAAGCAATCAAATTCCTGGCCAAGTTAGAGAGGAGTCGAAAAGGATGGCTTTGCAACTTTGATAAGAAGAAAATTAAGAGGCAAGTACAGTTGACAAGAGCATGACTTCGATGCGTTTCTCATGGAACCTTTTGCCCGTGTGTTCCAAGGTAAGGAGCCGTTGGCGTGGAACGGACTATTGTTTGCGGACGTTGATGCGAGCCTTCTGGGTCAATCCGTCTCCTCTCCCCTTCTTTCGGACTTCGCGTCCCAACGTAGCGTCCTCCTCACCGGCCCCGCCGCGTCCAGAACAGTGTGAGCTATTCTTTGCTTCAGGGAACGAAATACTGTAGATGTAGCTCAGGACGCTTGATTTCCACGGTCCAAGTCTTTTATTGGATCCTTTAGTGTATTTTTTGAAGTCCTCTAGTCCTACCTTAAGTTTCACCATGTGACTCGTAGCAGTACCTTCGACTGGGTAGATCGGATTAGGTGACATGCTAGATAGCTTTTTGTGACTTCTAGATAGCTCTGACCATGATCCAACCGACTGATGGCAACTCATCATGTGGCCAATATTAAAGGCACCATAAATTTTTTAAAATTTTCTCCTAGCTCAGCTTATGATCATGGATGGTTAAACCTCATGACGCGATATGCAGGCGGTTATCTAGCAATTAAGGCTGATGTTCATCTTACTCAATGATACATGTCGACCCAAGTCCTTTACATACTATATTCGGATATTTTCAGATGTATTTTTCTCAATTGCGATTGTTCACTCTCAAATGTATACCATTCTCATAAGATGTCGAAAGATCTTTATTGAAGAAATTATCAAATGAACTTATTCTTATTTTAGATCAGATGTTCGGCATCAGATAGATTTTTTTTTCATTCAAGTACAATTATAATCGATCATTCTTGTCAGCCAATCTCTTCAAGTCAGAGCTTGTATGGGAGTATTATGAATTAATTATATTTGGTACAAATATAGAGATCGTTTTGGTGTAGTTGCATGGGGCCAAATAACACGAGAATATAAACTTTTACTAGAAATAAGATTTTTAAGGAGGAAACGGAAAACCGAAATCAATGACCGGCGGTCCGGCCCAAGTGCACGTACTCATGGGAACCGCAAGTTATTCGTGCCCTTTGCCCGCGGCATGATCAATCAGGCATCATGCGGACACCTCTGACTCTCGGTACAAATTCCAACTTGATGCGCGTCATCATTTTGGGATGAAGGCTATCATGGAAGCAACGGGGGTCTTCCACAACGCCCATGTTATTTTTTGACCCGGTGAAAACAGAGTCCTAAAGAAACTCATTCCAAATCAAATTTCATTGGCAGGACATAAAATATATATATATATCCCTCTTTTTTTTGGTACGAGCAAAACATCCACCTCAAAAAAAAATTTTTGAGGCATCTCTCTAGCTCCCAGCAGTTTTATGATCTCGCGGCGTGGTATTCCATAGTTTTTTTATTTTTATGTTTTAAATATATATATCAATAGAAAAATCTTTGGAGGTATGGATTTTGTTTGTTAAAATTTTGAGAGTGCTTCTCCTCCATTATAATTTTGATAATAAAATTACTCATCTTCGCCTGTGGATATAGACATATTGTCGAACCATATTAAATCCTGATGTGCTTTTTTTTTTCTTTTTTTATATTATTTTTTATTTTTTGGATCTATTTTTCGTTGGATATTCCAACAAATTGGTATCAGCTATTCTATTCTCTTGACGGATTAAGATGACGATGAAATTCGAGATCCAAAAATTTGACAGGACCAACAGTTTTGCATTATAGTAAGTCAAGATGCGTACTGTACTGACGCAGCAGGGATTGTAGAAAACACTGTTGGAAAAGAAAAAAATGTTCGATTCATTAACACCAGAAGGAGGAAATTGATGAGAAAGCTCTTATGGCAATACAGTTGTGCTTGTCTAATGAGGTGTCACGCGAGATCCTGGATGAAAAGACTGCTACAGGGCCATGACTTAAGTTAGAGTCTCTCTATATGACAAAGTCCCTGACCAACAAGTTATATTTAAAGCAATGTCTCTTCATGCTACGCATGGCGGAAGATACCTCTATTAAATCGCATTTAGATGAATTTAGTTCTATTATTATGGATCTTCACTCGATAGATGTTAAAATCGAAGAGAAGGATGAGGCGCTTTTACTATTGTGTTCTTTACCATCCTCTTATAAGAATTTTCGTGAAACCTTCTTGTTTGGACGAGATCCTTTGTGTCTTGATGATGTTAAGTCCTCCCTATTTTCAAAAGAAAAGATTGATATACAAATAAACAATGAGATAGGTGGAGCTTCAGGAGAAGGTTTGGTTGCTAGAGGGAGGTCTCAAGAAAAGGGTTATGGCAATAAAGGTACATCCAAGTCAAAGTCAAAGCATAAGAATCTGATTTGTAGTTATTGTAAGAAGGGTCGCATAAAAGCTGATAGTTTCAAGTTAAAAATTAAAGAGCAATGGAAGACGAACGATGACAAGCATTCAGATTAGAAAAGCACTAATATTGAGGCAGAAGCAAGTGTTGCTGCAAGAGGATTAGATTGTAATGATATTGTCTTCATAGCTATAGATAAGACACACAGACAAGATGAGTGGCTTATGAACTCCGCATGTTCCTATCATTTCTGTACTCATAAAGAATGATTTTCAACATACAAGCCTATTCAAGGTGTTGTATTGATGGAAAATCATGCCAGGTGTACAGTTATTGGTATTGGCACTGTTCAAGTGAGAATGTTCGATGGAGTAGTGAGAACTTTTTTGGAGGTTCGGCATGCTCCAAATTTGAAAAAAAATCTGATCTCATTGGGCACTCCTGATGCTAAGGGCTTCAGGTACTCTTCGACTGATGGACTAATGAAGGTCGCTAAAGCAAATCTTGTAGTGATGAGGCCAAGCTATGCAACTCGTTGTATGTTCTACAAGGTTCCATGGTGATAGATTCAGCGATGGTGTCTTCTTCCTCTATATCAGATTCAGATAGCACTAGACTATGGCATATGTGACTGGGCCATATGAGTGAGCGTAGTATGATAGAGTTGATCAAGAGAGGTCTACTTAATGGTCAGAGTTTTGAAAAGTTAGACTTCTGCAAGCACTGTATTCTTGGCAAACAAAAAAGAGTCAATTTTAAGACCGCAGTCCATCATACAAAAGGTACTCTGGACTACATTCATTCAGATCTTTGGGGACCCTCTTGTACTCCTACTCATGGTGGTGCTAAATATATGTTGACTTTTATCGATGATTTTTCTCATAAAGTATGGATGTTCTTTCTGAAAAGTAAGAATGAGATGTTCAGTTATTTTAAGCAGTGGAAGGCTATGATTAAAAAGCAAACTGAAAAGAAGATCAAGAGATTGAAAATCGATAATGGTTTGGAATTCTGCTCCTTAGAGTTTGAGGAATTCTGCAAGAAGGAAGGGATCGTCAAACATAAGACTGTTAGGCATACTCCACAGCAGAACAGGATAGTCGAATGGATGAACAGGACTCTTCTAGAGAGAGCTCGATGCATGCTCTCTAATGCTGGCTTGACAAAGAGTTTTTGGGCAAAGACGATCTCTACAGCAAGTTATCTGATAAATTGATCTCCATATTCGGTACTTGATTGCAAAACTCTGAAAGACGTATGGTCTGGTAGCTCCTCTAATTATTCTAATTTACAAATATTTGATTGTCCTGCTTATGCTCATGTAAATAAAGGCAAGTTAGAACCCCAAGCTAAAAAGTGCATTTTTATTGGTTATGCATCGAAGGTTAAGAGATATAGATTGTGGTGTCCTGAATCATCTAAGTTGCTTATTAGTAGGGATGTTCCATTTGATGAGTCTGTTATGTTATATCCTAACCGTGTTTCTTCTGATAAGACCCCGACTGCTAGAAAACAGATGGAGGTAAAGATCGCAAGTGGAGTTCAGTTGCAAGATTCTTCTCAGTCAGAATAGGTTCAATCGTCAGACACCTCAATTAGAGAAATCCCATAAGTTGAGAGACAAAGTATTGCTATAAGTAGACCAAGGAGATAGATCAAACCACCGTAGAGATACGGCTATGAGGATTTGGTTGCTTATGCTCTTTTAGTGGCACATGATACAGAAGAAGATGGCGAACCTTCCACATACAATCAAGCTATTTCTAGTGCAAGATCTGCAGAGTGGTTAGCAGCGATGAATGAGGAGATGGAGTCTCTCCATAAGAATCGCACATGGGAGTTAGTAAAACTACCTACAAGTAAGAGAATTGTTGGCTGCAAATGAATCTTCAAGAAAAAGAATGAAATCTTCGATATGAAAGATACAAGGTATACAGCTCGTTTAGTTGCTAAAGGCTACGGTCAAATAGAAGGTATTGACTTTAATGATATTTTCTCACCCATCGTTAAGCATACTTTTATTTGTGTTCTTTTATCATTGGTAGCCATGCATGATTTGTATCTTGAGCAGCTTGATGTTAAGACAGCTTTCTTACATGGAGAACTTGAGGAGCAAATTTATATAAAATAGTCGGAGGGATTCATTATTGAAGGAAAGGAGGATCATATTTGCCTATTAAAGAAATCTCTTTATGGCTTGAAGCAGTCTCCTCGGCAATGGTATAAGCGGTTCGATTCTTTCATGATAGGTCACAGATATTTCAGAAGCAAGTATGACAGTTGTGTGTACTTCAGAAAATTGGTTAATGGATCTTTTGTATATTTATTACTCTATGTCGATGATATATTAATTGCTTTCAGTGACCTAGTTGAGATAAATAAGTTGAAAGTATTACTGAAAAATAAGTTTGACATGAAAGATCTAGGTACTGCTAAGAAAATCCTTGAAATGAAAATTAAGAGGGACAGAAAATCAGGCCTATTGCATTTGACACAAGAGAAATATATAGAAAAGACTCTCCGACGTTTTGGGATGACAGATGCAAAATCGGTGAGCACTCCCCTTGCGATGCATTTCAGACTTTCAACCACATTGTCACCATAGTCTGATGATGAACTAGAATACATGTCATATGTATTCCAGTGTTGTTGAGAGCATTATGTATGCCATGGTTTGCACACGATCAGACATCTCCTATGCAGTGAGTATAGTTAGTAGATATATGACCAATTCTGATAAGACTCATTGGCGTGCTATTAAGTAGATTTTGAGATACCTGTGAGGTACCACTAGTACTTGTCTAGAGTTTGGGAGTGTAAGGATGGTGTGGTTGGATATGTTGATTTGAATTTTGCAGGTGATCTGGATAGAAGGAGATCACTTTTAGGTTATGTTTTCTTCATTGGTGGATGTGCAATTAGTTGGAAAGCTTTGCTGCAATCCATTATGGTCTTGTCTACGATCGAGGTAGAGTATGTCGTTATAATAGAGGGTATGAAGGAAGCTATGTGGCTACGAGGCTTATTTGAAGAATTTACTTCTAGCCGGAGGTCGATTGTTGTGTATTCAGACAGTCAGAGTGCTATCCATTTGTCTAAAGATCAGGTGTTTCATGGAAGGACAAAGCACATTGATGTGAAGTTTCACTTCATTTGGAATGTGATTGAAAAATGCACGGTGATTGTTACAAAAATTGGTACAGCCAATAATCCAGCTGATATGATGATGAAGCCTCTTCCAATCGCTAAGTTTCTTGGACTTAGTTGGTGTCTTCAGCATTTGAGAATACTCTTTGGGGTATTTTGGTGAAGATGAGTATTTTGGACTTTTACATTTGCAAGTATTTTATTTTGAGGGGTGCATTAAGTCAAAAGGTGGAGATTTGTTATTTTTTGATCTGATCAACCCATTACTGGGCATAAGATATATATATCCCTCCTTTTTTAGTACGAGCAAAACACCCACCTCCAAAAAAAATTTTGAGACGTCTCTCAGGCTTCCAGCAATTTTATGACCTCGCGGCATGGTACTTCATAGTATTTTTTTTTTAAAATTTTTCAGATACATATATCAAGAGAAAAAGCTCCGAAGATATGGGGTTTGTTTGTTGAAATTTTGAGAGTGCTTCTCCTTCGTTGTAATTTTGATAGTGAAATTGCACATCTTTGTCCGTGAACGTAGACATATTGCTAAACCATATTAAATTCTAATATATTTTTATTTTTTTTTTATATTATTTTTTATTTTTTAGATCTATTTTTTATTGAATATTCCAACAGCTCATAACATAATGTCATGAACCTTGAGGGAGAATGGCAAATATATTTTCGGGGATAAGATCGAGAGTTTAGGATTCCAACATGAAATCATTCATGTGCCGGCACTCAACTTTCGCTTTTCTTTTTCCCTCTCTTTTTTTTCCGGAAAGTAGACTTTGACTGCAAGGTGACGGCAATGACATCAAGACATTTTAGAATTAACCTTAAATCATGACTTGGAAGAACATATGCACAATGTGGACAAAAGAAATGAGCGTCAAAGATACGAAGATGAAAGAAGGTAGCTACTAATTCATGAAAAGTGATGAAGGTTACCTAAAGGTATTATTTTGTCTCCCGTCGGAAAGAACTGCAAGCATCTCTGACACGGAAAGCATGGGTTCATAGGTTTTTGGGCCTAATTAGCTTCCAACCAAAAAAATTAGTTTTAACCTTATAGATCGATGGTTCCAGTAACGTGAATCACAAGGTCTTTGGTTTCTGTGATAATTTAGCTAGTTGGAGGATTGCTGATCCAATTATCCCTTGTTTACGTGCGAGTAGGATTGCTTTCCAGCTGGCTCCAATGATAATTTTCATTAAAAACAAACCAAGTCATTCTTATGCTTGTAGTGATTTCTGATGCTTTGGCTGCCATTCCATTTTAAAAGAAATAATTACACTACCAGGTCTTGTTTGCATCTAAAGCGGCCAAATTTTATTTGATATTGCTCGATTAGAGAGATTTTTCATTCAAAGCAACGTGTTTTCATGAGAGTCCATGCACCTCACGAAGTCCCCTTGGTCCGAGATTTCAAAGTATGATAAATTCTGTTTCCAAGTTGATTCATGTTACTGGTTTTATCACATGCATTGCACAAGAGAGGCGTAGCAGTTGCAATGCATGGGGAAGGCAAAAGTTAAAACTCGAACAAATGGATGTTTTCCTTTGTCATGCACTCAAATTCTCTGGTGGTGCAGCCCAAGCCTGACTTCTAAAGTGCAAATGCCATGTGGAGGCAGCGGTTTTAGTTTTACGTAGAAAGGTTTCTTTGTCCAACTATTTGAGTATACATAATGGTTTTCAAGAAATTAATATTAGATCTCAACAAGATTTTCTCTTTTACACTCCCATTCCCCTACTCTTTCGCTTCTCTAAACAAAAACTCCAGAATATATAGTCTTACAAAAGC
The DNA here is from genome assembly GCA_006176705.1 of Cocos nucifera. Lineage (NCBI taxonomy): Eukaryota > Viridiplantae > Streptophyta > Magnoliopsida > Arecales > Arecaceae > Cocos > Cocos nucifera. The sequence goes on along the minus strand of QRFJ01000179.1, from coordinate 812,805 downwards.
GATAGGTAAAATCTAAATGATGTTTAAGCATAAATGGAAGTTTAAAATGTTGGACTTGATTTGATTAGATCCCATCCTGATGCGGCCTATGATAAGACGATACCTATTTTTATGTTTTTTTTTGGATGATTGTTTTCAAGATCAAACTCTAAGTTGTAATTCTTAGACCCAGAGATTTAATTGTCCTTACCAATGAGATGCAAATTTTCACCAACTCTTTTTGGTATTTTGGGAACCTGGATCGACTAGCAATTGGTAGAAATTCCTTATTTTTCTTATCCTATAGCAGCTTTCTTTTTCATTTCGTTTGGATTGGCATTTTCATGATGCCATCAATTTCCAGGTAAAATATTGCAAGAGCAACATCTGATGATTGATCACATCCTGCCAATGTACCAATAGTGGTTGGATCAAGTGTACTCCTCACAATCAAACTATTTGAGACAAGTACCGCATCTCACATAATTAGGTGTTTTTTTTTTTTTTTTTTTTGGATAATCTTATAACCAGTTGGTTTATGGACGTTATAATTATATGGATATAGTCAAAAAAAAAAAAAAAAAAAAAAAAAAAAAAAAAAAAAAAAGCTAGTTAGAATTACACAGAGAAACTGTAGAAGCCTATTCTCACTTGAATTGGTTCATTCCCTCCAAATTAGAGGCATTTTCTCCAATAGGTCACATGGAAGAAAGAGATCTCTTAGCAAGGAATGTCATTTAATGATTCATAACATCTTAACAAAAATCATTAGAATATTGGAATGCTTGGGTAGAACTCAGATGTCCATCTTATACATAAGCACCATTTATTTATTTATCTTTCTTAACAAACAGGCTCTATTCTAGTTCTTTTTCTTTTTCTGTTGATTATAAGTGTCTTTTTCATTAACTTCATGAAATCCAGTTAGGCATTTGGAGACTTTCTTTATTTAAAAAATTAAAAAAAAAAAAAGCGTAATTTTCTTCACACAAAAAAAAGGTGTAAATTTTTGTCCCCTGCTCCAATGAAGACCGCTTCATTGAACTTGGTCATGGCGTCTTCCTCCTCATCCGTATCTTTCGCCTTTGATGGGCCCATCACCCATTGCCATCTTCGACTTTGATGGCATCCCCATTGGTAGGCGCGCCGACGAGTTGCCATCAACCATGGTGATGCAGGCACCCAGCCGTTCCACACACTGGTCCAGGAGCTGATCTTCCGAAAGTTCGTGAAACCCTACGACCGGCCCATCAAAATGGAAAAAGCCCAAGGACTCGACCCGCATCTTCATGCAGGAGTCGGGCCTGCTCACCCCCGAAAGCTTCTCCGTGGAAAGATAGCGATGCCACCGGAGTTCTACCCCACCTGCCGATTCTTGCCCGGTTGACTTCTACAATTAGGCTTTTTATTCTTCTCTCAGTAACCACCACCTTAATTAGGCTAGTTGACTGCTATTTCGAATTACTCCGTTATCTAGTTTAGACGTCCCTGAGTTTTTTATTCGGATCTCGGATGCACAAATGGAGTTCTTGCTCTTACAGGAGACATCAATTTATACAAATGGGATACCCATATGTATGACAACAGGGTGAATCTCCATGCTTCTCTTTGATTAGCTTCTAATTGCATGTGCAAGAGAATGCGTGAGTCCTTTGATCCCCCCTAGACCTAATTACCTCGTTTAAGAGGAGAGTCAGGTCATTTCAAAACCAGAATGGCTCGATCTTGTCGTGAAACGTGGCCACTTATCTGTATGAGGAGCGATTTCGCAAGCATGCGATGCACTGCTTGATATATTTTGGATATTTTGGCATGACTTACAAATAGAATTTTGAATTGCAAACACATAATCATGGTGAAACATTCGCTATGATCACGCATGATGATCTAGCGGTGGAGAAATGCAAGCCAGCCCCTCATGTACTTCATATTGCTGTTTAAAAGATTAAAGGCATCGTTGCTCCTGAATCTCCCGGCTTGAGGTCGGTCGACAAGGATGAAGGAGCTCGGCCATCGAGGAATATGAAATCGAAGATGAATTTTCGCTGGAGCTTCGTTGGTTCACCTGCAATAAAGTCTCTACCAAAGTGTTCTCCAGTGAAAACCCTCCGACGCTCAAGTTAGAAGATTGGAGAATAATAAAGAGAGAAAGTGTCGAATTAAGTGACATACCTGAAGGATCCTGGAGCTTCTTTATTTATAGGGGAGGAATTAGAGTCGTATCCATTTTGGACTCCAACGGCTTTTCGAATTTGTCATCCTGAATTAATTCGAAAGATTTCTTTTCTTCTTGGGAGACGGGATTGCAAAAGATTCTCCCTTTATCCGAGTTTCTCGATTCGAAGAGGATGCAGTTTCAGCAAGAACGGTTGTAGGTCGATCATTGACGAGCTATGAGCATATTCATGTAGCTCGACGGCCGACCTGAATCCGACGAGGATGAGGTATGAAAGCCTACATCCTTTTGCTAGGAAGCGATCTTCAGTAGGTCGGACGGAATTATAGGTCGACTTAGGCCGACCTACAGTTAATCGTGGACGAAGTGTTACATTGTTTCGCTCAGACGATTCATTGGGGTAGGTCAGCAGTCGACCCTAAATAGGTCGAGACCGTACCAGTCTCATTCCACAATAGCTGCCCCCCACTTACGAGGTCGATCTACCTTTGAGTGGCCAATGTAAGTACCTTGTTGAAGCCAAGGCCGATCTTCAAATCATAACCGCATTGCCGTGTTGGAGATCAGTAGCATGATAAGATTGGGAGAAGTCTAACGGCCACGAAATCTAACCGTTCATTGCTTTGATCTAGGTCTGTCCGTTCCGATCAATTAGTATCTGACATCTGGCAAAGATCTAGAAGGACATATGAAACGAGGGTAGATCGGAGCCATTCATGCCTCTTATAAACAGAAGTCAGCATTATTCTTTTTGACTGCTACTGTTACTTAAAGGATGAACTCTAGCACTTTGTGTATAAGGAATAGCTCGGACTCAGTTGAGCTACCATCGACTCCGCCTTAACTCCCCTCGTTGCTCGACCTCCTCGTCCCTTAGGTCAGTCTTTTCTGTACTCATGAGTCAATTTAGTCTGTCCCAATCTTCTTGGGGCTCGGATAGCTCTTTTGGTGAGGATCACGGTTCCAAGGTAATAGGTTCTTCGGCCAAATTCGAAGAACATGAAGTTTTGGACTATGGTCCTTTTAGAATAAATTTCATCCTCTCCTCAGAGGACCTAGAAGTCATTAGGATGAAATACCATGTCTCCGATAATTTTAAGTTAGAGGTCACCGATCTCGGAGAGTATATAGCTCTTCCTCATCTTGGACGGGTCGATCCCCAAACACGCTCGTACCGAGGCTATCCTGGTGCAGCTCACGATAGGAGATTCCTCGAGAGCAGCCAATGCCCCAAGGAAGGAGAAGTCGGTGCCGATGAATGCTATGACGTCGATTCGGTCTGCTGCTCCAGCGGAGTTCGTCCCTCGATCTTCTGCATCTTCCTCTAAAAGAAGCTCGAGTGGGCCGAAGATCTCCATTCGAATATTCGACCGCGGACCCGATGTTCCGAGGAGTATATCTCTGGTAGAAGTTCCCTCAAATATCGAGGACAAAAAGAAGGACGTCGATGACTACCGTGTCGCCCATTTCTTGCTGAAGTCAGTTATCTTACCGACCAACATCTAAACCTTTGAGGAGGTCAGGAGTGCCTTCCGCATCCAGGACTCCTACAATTCTCTCCTTTAGGTACGTATCGACTTTTTTATCGACCTTCATTTTAGCTCTTCCATTCATTCTTCAGCTCAGCTTCTTTTTCTTCTCTCTTCTTCCTTTCCTTTTTTTAGCTCATCCATCATGTGGACTATTTTACCGAAGTAATTAGAGAGGTTTGGCGCCTCTCTAAGGAAGCTGAGGAGAAAGCCGCCCAAGCCAACCGAAGGGCGGACGATGCTCAGTTATCTCGGCCGAAGGCAGAGGATGAGATCAGGTCCCTCAGGGATAGGGTGAAGCAGCTGGAATCTGAGCTGGCTAAGGCTGAAGCTCGGGTGCTGGGGGAGAGGGAGACCAGGAGGGCACGGGCAGAGGGCGCCAGGGTAGAGGCGGTCGAGGTCTTCCATGCCTTGGAAGAATTTTACAATATCAAGATGAATTTTGCATCGCTTTCCTACCTGCAAGGAGGTATAGACCTGAAAGAGAAGGTCCAGAGAATCTTTCCCGATCTGAACTTGGACCTCCTAGAGTCGGATGATGAGAAAGCCGAGGAAGTTGAGAGTCGAGAAGTTCAAATGGAAGATGTCTTCAGTCCCATGTGTAATGATCCGACTGTCGAGGACGTAGCATCGGTACTACCCCCAACCGTCATCATCTTGCCTGACCAAGCGGAGGTCGGCGAATCTAGAGCTCCGGATAGAGCTTAATATAGCTTTTTGATCGAGAATGTTCGATCTTTTTTAGGTCGACCTTTTTTTTTCTTTGTCCCCGATTATTGTCGAGATATCTTTGTATGGGCTGACCATCACTTGTAAATACTCAACTTTAATACAAAATCTTTTTTTTTGCTAAAGTTGTTGAGCTCGTATGTTCTCCATCAAATTTTTCTTTTTCAAGACGTAAATCTTAGGTGGTGTGACTGAGAAGTCATGATGAACGATTCATGATTCCGCATTATGATCCTCGGCCACAGTTGAGGAGCGCATTTTGATGAATTTTATGGGATGCATCCCGATCCTCGACTATGGTCGAGGACCGCAAGTTGGCGATTTGTATTGGAGATGCATACCGCTTCTCGACCGTAGCCAAAGAGTGTGCATTAGCGAGATCCGATCGAAGCGCGTTCTGCTTCTTGATCATGGCACGGTTGAGGAGCACGCATTGGCGAGATTCGATGGAGATGCGTTCCACTTCTTGACCATGGTCAAGAGATGCGCGTTGGCGAGATCCGATGGAGACGCATTCTGCTCCTCGACCATGATCGAGGGACGTGCGTTGGTGAGATCCGATGGAGATGCATTCCGCTCCTCGATCGTGGCTGAGGAGTACGCGTTGGCGAGATCCAATAGACATACGTTCCGCTCCTCGATCGTGGCCGAGGAGTGCGCGTTGGCGAGATCAGATGGAGATACGTTCCGCTCCTCGATCATGGTCGAGGAGCGCGCGTTGGTGAAGATAAAACCTACGAAAAATTATTATTCATTATCGAAGAAAAATTCAAGATGAAAATTATATTCTAAGGATAATATCTTCAAAGATTGTCGGCATTCCAAATCCTTGGGATCGGAGTTTCATCCAGTCAATAGAGACGGTAAGTTCCAGGCCGAACTACTTCCGTTACGCGATAAGAACCTTCCCAGTTCGACGATAGTTTTGACTGTTCGAATAGACGAAAAATCTTGGCTCGACGAAGAACTAATTATCCTACCAAAAAAGATTTGCTCTTTACTAGAGAATTGTAGTACTGAGCAACTTTCTGTTGATAATTGGTCATTCAAACTTGAGCTCGTTCTTGAATTTCTTCCAGTAAATCCAGATTCGCTCTCATCCCGAAGGAATTGTTATTCATTAAACTCTTCCACTCGGAGCGTGGGTAACCCAATCTCTAGGGGTGTTACAGCTTCCGTACCGAAGGCCAACATAAAAGGTGTCTCTCCAGTTGGAACACGTTGTGCGATACACCCAAAGAATGTTATACAGCTCTTCGATCCATGATCCTTTTGCCTGGCTTATGCAAGCTTTCAACCCCTGCAATAATATCCTGTTCGTCACCTCGACCTCACCATTAGTCTATGGATGTCCTATTGATGTCAATCTATGAAAAATTTCATAATCATTACAGAATCCTGTAAACCTTAGGTTATTAAATTGTCATCCATTATTGGTTATGATGGCATGGGATAAATCGAATCGACATATGATAGACTTTCAGAGAAAATTTCAAACTCAGGCTTCGGTAATTATAGCTACTGTCTCTGCTTCTATCCATTTAGTAAAATAGTCGATCGCGATAATCATGAACTTTTTCTGTGCTATAGCGATGGAAAATGATCCAAGGATATCCATTTTTCATTGAGCAAAGGGCCAAGGGATCGTGATCGGAGCCAATGGAGTCGATAGTCGACACTGAATGTTTGAGATCCTTTGGCATTGGTCATACTTGCTCACTAGATCAGTCGCATCTCTTTGCATGATTGGCCAAAAATATCCTTGCCGTAATATTTTATGGGACAAAGCCTTGCCCCCTAGGTGATTACCACAGATTCCTTCGTGAACTTTCCATAGGGCATAGTTGGCTTTCGAAAGATGGAGGCATTTGAGCAGAGGTAGGGTGAAAGACCTCTTATACAACTTTTCTTCATAGACGATGTATTATGGAGTGAGGCATCTCAACCTTTTTGCCTCATCTCAATCCACAGGCAAAGTTTCGTCTTGCAAGTAATGGAGGATAAGATCTATCCAGCTCGGCTCTAGATCAGCTTGCATTATCGGAGCTTCCTCAATACTCAGCTTTTTCAGGACTTTCATATATGAGCTTCTTTTTAGGTTGACCGCCTCATGGGTTGCTAGCTTAGAAAGGAGATTAGCTCGTGCATTTTTTGCCCTTAGTATCTGCTGAACATCCATTGCTAAAAAGCTAGAAGCTAAATCTCTGACCTTCGGTAGATACTTAACCATATTCAACTTTCGAGCTTCATATTCTCCCTGAACCTGGCCAATCACCAACTGTGAATCATTATGGACTCTAAGATGTCGAACTCCCATTTCTTTGCTATTCTGAGTCCCACTATCAATGCCTCATACTCGGCTTCATTATTGGAAGCTGAAAAGTCGAAGCGCAGAGCATATTCCACTACTACTCCCTCCGGGCTAGTTAAGATCAATCCGGCTTCAGAGCCCATGGCATTCGAAGATCCGTTAACATGTAAGGCCCAACATTCATTGATCGAAGGGGCTTCAGCGTGACTGGATTCCTCATCCAAGATTGTACATTCTAGGATGAAGTCCGCCAATGCCTGAGTTTTAATGGATGGTCTCGAAAAATATTTGATGTCGAATTCACCTAGCTTGATAGCCTATTTAGCCAATCGCCCCGAGGTGTTTGATCGATACAATACCGATCTAATGGATTGGTCTGTAAGGACTGCGATGGTGTATGCTTGAAAATATGGACATAACTTTTTCGCAGATATTATGAGAGCATAAATGATTTTTCCAACCTCGTATATTTGGTCTCAGCATCGTGAAGTACCCGACTCATGTAATAGATCGGCTTCTGCACCTTGGCTTCTTGTCGAACTAAAATAGAGCTAATTGCCGAAGAAGAAACAACTAAATACAAGTACAATACCTCCTCGAGCTATAGCTTGCTTAAAAGAGGAGGGGAGCTGAGGTATTTCTTTAGCTCATCGAAGGCTGTTTGACATTCATCTATCCATTGAAAATCCTTCGATTGCTTAAGAGCTTTAAAAAATGGAAGACTTTTATCCGTCGATCTTGATAGAAATCTATTTAAGACTGCGATCCTTTCTGTGAGTCACTGCACTTCTTTGATCGTCTTCGAGAGCTTCATCTCTTGAAGAGCTTGAATCTTCTCCGGATTGGCCTCAATCCCACGTTGTGACACCATGAACCTAAAAAAATTTTCAGAAGTGACACCGAAGGCGCATTTGTCCAGATTGAGCTTTATCCGAAAGTGTCACAGTGTAGAAAAGGCTTCTTCTAGGTCGGTGATATGATATTCGACAGCCCTACTTTTAATGAGCATGTCGTCCACATACACTTCCATATTTCTCTCAATTTGCTCCTTGAAAAGCTTGTTCACAAGTCTTTGATAGATCACCCCAGCATTTTTCAAGCCAAATGGCATGACCCTATAACAAAAAAGATCTTGGTCAGTTATGAAAGAAGTTTTTTCTTCATCCTCAAACGCCATTCGAATCTAGTTGTATCCCGAGAAAGCATCCATGAATGATAAAAGCTGATATCCCGAGGTCGCATCCACCAGTTGTTCTATGTGCGGCAAAGGATAACTATCCTTTGGGCATGCTCCGTTGAGATCCACATAATCAACACACGTGCGCCATTTTTCACTAGCCTTCTTGACGAGGACGACGTTAGCCAACCACTCCGGATAATAAATTTCTTGAATGAAACTAGTCTTCATGAGCTTATCAACTTCTTCGTGTATCGCCCTCTGGCGTTCAGGTGCAAAGCTCCATTTTTTCTGCCTGATCAGATGATGATTCAGATCCATATTGAGTCAGTGTACCATGACCTACGGATCGATGCCAGGCATATCCAAAGCTGACCAAGCAAATACGTCGATGTTAGCTCGTAGAAATGTGATGAGATACTGTCAATCCTCCTCACATAAGCTTGAGCCGACCTTCACAATCTTGTTTGGATCGTCCTTGATCGGTACAAAGATCAGTTCTTCTGTCGGAGAGCCTTTTTGTTCAGTTTGTTCATCCCGGACGTCTAACTCATTCATGGATTGCTCTTCAGCTACTACTCCATGCAAAGTAGCCATGTAACATTCCCTTACGATCGATTGGTTTTCTTTGAGCTCGCCGATTCCATGTGGAGTCATGAATTTGATCTTCAGGTGATAGGTCGACACTATGACCCCAAGGGTATTTAGGCCTGACCAACCTAAGATGACATTGTAGGTAGAGGAGCTATTCATAATGAAATCAGTTATGTCGACAACCACCTGCCTCAGAGCTCGTTCAACTTTTGTCGTTAGTGAGATAGTCCCTTCCACTAGAACTATAGCATCAGAAAATCCAACCAAAGGTATATTTCTCTTCGTCAATAGTTTAGGGTTCAAGTTCATCTGAATAAAGACATCACAAAATAGAACATCTACCGAACTTCCATTATCAATAAGGATCTGATGTACATCATAATTAGCAATATTTAGAGAAACGACCATGGGATCGTCATGTGGCTGACTTATTTCTTCCAGATCTTCATCGGTGAAAGTAATTTCATTATCTGCCTTCCTCTTCCTTGGTCCCTCTCCTGGTCGGTCCCGATCCAAAGTTTTCTCCAGCAATTACTTTGATCTCTCCCATGGTCGGTTGTTCTCCGCACGATTCATCTTGCCGAGGTTGGTCACGATCCGGATTCGACGAGATTCGCCGTTCATCCATATAGTGCCAGAGTCATTCCTGCCTGATTAGTGCCTTTATTTCCTCTTTGAGCTGCCAGCACTCCTCGGTATCATGCCCGTGGTCATGATGATATCGACAATACTTCCTCGGGTTTCTTATTCGAGCAGGGGTTATCATTTTCTTAGATCGAGGTATATCTTTTCGTCGCTCGATTTTCATCAGAATCTGAGCCCGGGATGTGTTGAGAGGAGTATGGTAATTGAATCTCTGAGGTGAAGTTCTAGATCGGCATTGTGGCTTTGGAGATGTTGGTCAACTACTCCAAGGTGGAGTGCGTGATTGATGAAACTGTGGCTCCTTTCGATGGTGCTGCACCCATCTATGGTCTTTTTCTTCTCCTGCTTTTGGGATGGACCCGACCTACCATCTCAGCTACTTCCTTATTGGTTCCAAGCCTCTTCGACCTGGGCATACTTCTTCGCTCATTCTAGCATCTCGGCGAAGTCCTTCGGATAGTCCAAGTTGAGAGAGAACAAAAGGTCATTTTGGAGGAGGCCGACCTTGAACGCCATCATGGCTACCGACAGATCTAAATTTCGGACCTTCAAGATGGCTGCATTGAAGCGATTGATATACTCTTGAAGGAGCTCATTCTTTCATTGCTTGATGCTCATGAGGAAGTCAGAGTTACGACGTTGCTGATGACTGCTAACGAAGTAGGCAACGAACAAACGTCTCAACTGGTAGAAAGAATCTATGGAGCCAGACTTCAGGTTCGAGTATCAATATCGAGCCGCTTTTCTCAAAGTTGGAAAAAAAGCTTAACAAAGTATCGCATCAGTAGCCCCTTGCAAATGCATAAGAGTTCAAAAGCTATCCAGATAGTCTACAGGATCGGCCACTCCATCGTAAAGCTCCGTCTGAGGGATCTTGAACCGATGTGGTAAGGGTTCATCCATAATCTTTTGAGTGAACGGAGGATCGACATTGAACCCCAAATCCTTCCCTTGTTGCCTCAGCTCTCGCAATGCATCCAGCTGCTATTGCATCTCTTTGAGCTTTTTCTCCATGTCGTCCTCACGAGTGGCTCGGTGCTGAGGAGTCTCGTGGTCCGAGGTAGATCCTTTTTTGAAAATTGGTGTGGGCGAGCATTCAAGTCTTCGATGGAGAGAATCGGTAGGTCGGCTGTGATGACTGACCTCCGCCCTTAGGCTTCGGGGGCGTCGTTCCTTCGGCCTTCTTTGGATCAAACCTGAATTTTTTTCGGCTAGACGGCACTCGTCGGTCTGTTGTATTCCTCTTACGGTGGCTGATAGTGCTTGCACCTAATGAAGCAGCGTGTCCTACTATTTCTATGAGACCGTCGGCGCCATTGGTGGATTTTTCTGGATTGGTGGTGAAGATGTATTAACCTACTGAGTATTGTAGATCCTCCGACTACTAGAACGCTAGGACGCATTTGATGTTCCCCTTCGGATTCTCATGATATCCGGTGATGTGCTTTCTTCCCTCAAAATTAGACCTCGAAATCAATCGAGAGCCCTTCCTCTAACGCCAACTGTTGCTCCTGGATCTTTCGGCTTGAGGTCGGCCGATGAGGATGGAGGAGCTCAGCCACCGAGGAATATGAGGCCAAGGATGAATTTTCACTGGAGCTTCATCCGTTCACCTGCAATAAAATCTCCATCGGAGTGTTCTTCAGTGAAGACCCTCTGATGCTCAAGTTAGGAGATTAGAGAACAATGAGAAGAGAAAGCATCGAATTGAGTGGCATACCTAGAGGATCCCGGAGCTTCTTTATTTATAGGGGAGGAATTGGAGTCATATCCATTTCGGACTCTAATGGCTTTCCGAATTTGTCGCCTTGAATTGATTCGGAAGATTTCTTTCCTTCTTGGGAGATGAGATTGCAAAAGATTCTTCCTTTATCTTAGTTTTTCGATTCGGAGAGGATGCAATTTCAGCAAAAATGATTGTAGGTCGACCATTGACGAGCTATGAGCCTATTTATTTAGCTCGACAATCGATCTGAATCCAACGAGGATGAGGTATGAAGACCTACATCGTTTTGCTAGGAAGTGATCTTCAGTAGATCGAACGGAATTATAGATCGATTTAGGCCGACCTACAGCTAACCACGGACGAAATATCGCATCATTTCGCTCAGATGATCCATTGAGGTAGATCGGCAACCGATCCTAAACAAGCCGAGGTCACACTAGCCCCATTCCACAATAGGCATCATTGTCAAATGTTACTGCTTCAGCCATGTAGATATCTCTTTGATGTTATTCTCATATACAATCTAACCTATAACAAATCAGACAACAAACTTGCGTATCAGGATGATGGGGATCCAAAGTGAAGTTCTAGTTTCTGAAGATGCACCATCAGAAATCTCCGTGCCAAATAATGCGGGGACGTAACTTTACCAGACTCACTTTTGGCTAACATGTATCTTGTGCGAGCAACTTGCTAGCCAGTTTCAGCTATCCAAGGATGGTGAATAGCGTTTGCCTTAACACTCAAGTTGCTAGATTTGCAATTTTGAATTTTCCTGAGAGTAGGTTAATGTGATCTAACATGGTAAGGAACGTGTTGAGAAAATTTATTTAAACTTTTCATCGAGAACTGGATTCAAGAGCCTTTTTCATCTTCTATTTTAATACTTTCCAGGGCCATCTTTCTCACCGTTTTCATTATGCACGTCCATGGTAATGGTCCCACATGCAGGCCTGGATGCTTCTTATTGCAAGGAAGCAGAGCAATTTCTCTGCCCAGATACCTTTTGAAGACACGGTGACTTGAAGAATTTATGAAAGGTAAAGCATGTTCTCATTTTTGTTACCGCTCCATGATTTTGAGGTTGTTCTCCATTGGGATTTGTTGCTCCTGGACCTTCCAGCTTGGGGTCAGCCGATGAGGATGGATTTCTTCCGATATCTAGTTTGGTCACCGAGAAATATGAGGCCAAGGATGAGTTTTGCTGGAGCTTCATCCGTTCACCTACAATAAAGTTTTTACCGGAGTGTTCTCCGATGAAGACCCTCCGACGCTCAAGTTAGAAGATTTGAGAACAATGAGAAAAGAAAGCGTCGAATTGAATGACGTACCTGAAGGATCCCAGAGCCCCTTTATTTATAGAGGAGGAGTTAGAGCCATATCCGTTTCGGACTTTAACGACTTTTCAAGTTTGTCGTCCTGGATTGATTCGGAAGATTTCTTTCTTTTTTGGGCGACGAGATCATGAAAAAATCTTCTTTTATCTGAGTTTTCTGATTCGTAGAGGATACAGCTTCAGCAGAAACGGTTGTAGGTCGGTCATTGACGAGTTATAAGCCTCTTCACGTAGCTTGTCGGCCGACCTAAGTTCAATGAGGATGGGGTATAAAGGCTTACCTCATTTTGCCAGAAGGCAATCTTCAGTAGGTCGGCTAGAATTGTAGGTCGGCCTAAGACGACCTACAGTTAACCGTGATCAAAATATCACGTTGCTCCGCTCAGACAATCTATTGGGGTAGCTCGGCGGCCGACCCTAAATTGGCCGAGGCCATCCCAGCTTCACTCCACAACAGTTTGCCCCCCACTTACGATGTCGATCTACCTCTGAGCGACCGACGTAAATATCCTATCGAAGTCGAGGCCGATCTTCAAATCGTGCCCACTTTTCTATGTCAGAGGTCGGTAATATGACAAGATTAGGGGAAGCCCATCAACCACGAAATCTAACCGTCCGTTGCTTTGCTTTAGTTTTACCCATCCCGTCCAATGGGTATTTGACACCTAACAAAGATCTAAGAGGGAAGGATGAAACGATAGTAGATCGGAGCCATTCATGCCTCTTATAAATAGGGTCTGTATTACTCTTTTGACTGCTACTATTGCTTAAAGGATGGACTCCGATACTTTGTGTGAAGAATAGCTCGGACTCAGCCGAGCTATTATCGATCTCACCCTAATTCCTCTTGTTCGGCTTTCTCGTCCTTTAGGTTAGCCTTCTTCGTACTCATGAGTCAATCTAGTTTGTCCCGATCTTTTTAGAGCTCAGATAATCCTTCTGACGAGGACCACGATTCCGGGGTGGTCGGTTCTCTAGGCAAATCTGAGGAACATGAAGTTCCAGACTATGGCCCTTTCAGAATAGATTTCGTCCTCACCTTGGAGGACCTGGAAGTCATCAGGATGAGGTATCATGTCCCTAGTGATTTCAGGCTAAAGACTGCTAGTCCTAGGGAACGTATAGCTCTTCCTCGGTCCGGACGAGTCGATATTTACGAGAAATCGCTAAAGGCCGGCCTTAGGTTGCCTTTTTATTTTTTCATTGTCGAGCTTCTAAACCTGTATAGAATTAGCTTTTGTTGTTTGACGTCGAACTCCTGGCGATCAATTTTAGGCTTCTTCACCTACTGCCTCTTCCTCGGGATCGAGCCTATCTCCCATCTTCTTCGAGCCTGCTTCACTTTAAAGAAGCATCCAACGGAGGTCGAATGGTGGTACGCTTCTCCTTGGAGAGGATACCATCTTTTTCGAGACGCTCCTTTCTTAAGGCATAACTGGAAGGAATGCTTCTTTTTTGTGTCGGCCGAACAATCGTGGGGCTTTAGTACATCATGGGGGTGGCCTCATAGGTCGGCTATCAGACCTCCATCACTATCGAAAGTTGAGGAGGAGGTCTTGAGTCAAATCTTTAGTCTTGCCCCTCTCCCCCTGTCTAGATTTCTTATCGAGGAGAACTTGTTTAAGGTCGGATTGATTTCAACTGACCCGAGGAGTAAGTGTTCTTATGCGATTTTGTTTGGGTCGTCTTTTCTCTCCTTGCCATCGTCATTGACCGAATCTTGTGTTCTCCTGTTCAGCGATGAACCTGTCCGACCTCGAAACTCTTTGTCATGGCGAAGAAGAGGAAGACCAGCACGGCCGCGGCTCCCAAATGCTCTCGAATGGAGGCTGTCTTGGTGTAGCCCACGGTAGGGGGCTCCTCAAGGGTGGCTAATTCTCCGAGAAAGGAGAAGGCGTCAGTGAAGGATGTGACGCCGCTTCAATCCGCAGCTCCAGGAGAGACCGTTCCTCGACCTTCCGCATCCTCTTCCAAAAGAAGCTCGGGTGGGCTGAAGATCTCCATTCAGATGTCCGACCGTGGACCCGATGTTCCGGGGAGTATCTCTTCGATGGAAGTTTTCTCGGATACCAGGAATAAAAGGAAGGGCATCGGCGACTACCGTGTTGCCCGTTCCTTGCTGAAGTCGGTCATTTTATCAGCCGACGTCAAGACCTTCAAATAGGCCGGGGGTGCCTTCCACATCCAGGACTCCTACGATTTTTTCCTTCGGGTATGTATTGGCTTTTTACCGACCTTCATTTCAGCTCTTGCGCTCGCTCCTCGGCTCAACTATCTCTTTTCCTTCTTCTTCTCCCCCCCCCTTTTTTTTTAGCTCGTTCAGCATGTGGATCATTTTGCCGAGGTTATTAGAGAGGTTCGGTGCCTATCTAAGGAAGCCGAGGAGAAAGCCGCCCATGCCAACTGACAGGTGGATGACGCTCAATTATCTCGGCTAAAGATCGAGGACGAGACCAGGTCCCTCAGGGAGAGAGTGAAGCTGCTAGAATCCGAGCAGACCAAGGCCGAAGCTCGGGTGCTGGGAGAGAGGGAGGTCGGGAAGGCACAAGCAAAGGCCATTAGGGTAGAGGCGGTCCAAGCCTTCCACGCCTCTTCGCATCGCTCACTTACCTACAAGGGGGCATAGATCTGAAAGAAAAGATCCGGAGGATCTTTCCCGACCTGAACTTGGACCTCTTGGAGTCGGATGATGAGGAGGCCGAGGGAGCTGAGGATCGGAAGATTCAAATGAAAGATATCTTCAGCTCCATGCACGACAACCTAACTATCAAGGATGCAGTGTTGGTAACACCCCTAGCTGTTATCGACCTTCTCGACCAAGCGGTGGTCGGCAAATCTGGAGCTCCGGATGGAGCTTAATATATCATTTCGATCGGGCATGTTCGATCTCTCTTTTTCTTTCTTCTTTTTAGGTCGGCCTTTTTTGTTTGCCCCTGATCTTTGTCGAGGCATTTTTGTATGGGCCGACCATCACTTGTAAACATTGAACTTTAATACAATGCTAACCATCACTTTTTTATTTGCCGACGCATTTTCTTTCCTTTTGTTGTTGAGTTCATACGTTCTTCGTCAGCATAGACCTTAGACGGCGTGACTGAGAGGTGACTGAAGATTCATGCCGGTGTGTTACGATCCTCGGTCGTAGCCAAGAAGTGTGTCCACGAACCTTATTTGTTCCGTTCCTTGGCCATGGCCGAGGAATGCGCGTTGGCGTACTCTGATGGAGACACGTTCCGCTCGTCAGTTGTGGCCGAAGAGCATGCATTGAGAAAATTTGGTGGAGACGCATTCCGCTCATCGACTGTGGTCGAGGAGCATGCGTTGATGAAATTTGATGGAGACGCATTTCGATCCTCAACCGTGATCGAAGAGCGTGCGTTGGCAAAATTTGGTGAAGATGCATTCCGCTCGTCGGCCATGACCGAGGAGCACACGTTAGCAAAATTTGATGAAGACGCATTTCAATCCTCGATCATGGCCGAGGAGCATGCGTTCATAAAATTTAATGGAGATGCATTCCGATCCTCGATCGTGGTCGAGGAGCGCGCGTTAGCAAAATTTGATGGAGATGCGTTTCGATCCTCGATTGTGGTCAAGGAGCTACGTTAGCAAAATTTGATGGAGATGCATTCTGCTCGTCGACAATGGCCGAGGAGCACGCATTGGCAAAATTTGATGAAGACTCATTCCGATCCTCGACCGTGGCTGAGGAGCGCACGTTAGCGAAATTTGGTGGACACGTGTTTCGCTCGTCGGTCATGGTCGAGGAGCGTGCATTGACAAAATTTGATGGAGATGCATTCCGATCCTTGATCGTGGTCGAGGAGCGTGCATTAACAAAATTTGGTGGAGATGCATTTCGATCCTCGACCGTGATCGAGGAGCGCACGTTGATGAAATTTGGTGGAGATGCGTTTCGTTCGTCGAACATGGCCGAGGAGCGCGCGTTGACAAAATTTGATGGAGACGTTGTGATCCTCGGCCGTGGCCGAGGAGCGCATGTTGGCAAAATTTGAAATTTGATGGAGACGTTGTGATCCTCGACCGTGGCCGAGGAGCGCATGTTGGCAAAATTTGGTCTGGACGCATTCCGCTCGTCGACCATGGCCAAGAAGAGCGCGTTGGCAAAATTTGATGGAGATGCGTTTCGATCCTCGGCCATGGCCAAGGAGCGTGCGTTGGCAAAATTTGGTGGAGACACGTTCCACTCGTCGGCCGTGGTCGAAGAGCGCGCATTGACGAAATTTGATGGAGATGTATTCTGATCCTCGACCGTGGCCGAGGAGCACGCGTTGACAAAATTTGGTGGAGACGTGTTCCACTCATCAGCTATGGTCGAGGAGTGCACGTTAGCGAAATTTGATGGAGACGTGTTCCGCTCGTCGGTCGTGGTTGAGGAGCGCGCGTTGGCAAAATTAGAACCTATGAGAAGTTATCATTCATTATCAAATAAAAATTAAAGATGGAGATTACATGCTAAGGATAATATCTCCAAAGATTATCGATATTTTAGGTCCTTGGGATCGGGATTCCATCTAGTCGATAGAGATGATAAATTCCTGATCGGACTACTTCAGCCACGCGATAAGGTCCTTCCCAGTTCGGCAATAATTTTGATCTTTCGGATGGACGAGAAATCTCAGCTCGATGAAGAACTAATTATCCTTAAAAAAAAAGATTTGCTCTTCACTCGAGAATTGTATTATCGGACAATCTTTTATTGATAGTTAGCCATCCGCACTTGAGCTCATTCCCGGATCTCTTTCGGTAGATCTAGATTTGCTCTTATGCCGAAGGAATTACTATCTTCATCGAACTCCTCTACCTGGAGCGTGGGTAAACCCATTTCTATGGGTATCGCAACCTCCATTCCAAAGGCCAATATGAAAGGTGTCTCTCCAATTGGTACATGCTGCATTGTACGATACGTCTAAAGGACATTGTACAACTCTTCGACCCATGATCCTTTTGCCTGGATTATGCGAGCTTTCAATCCTTGCAATAACGTCCTGTTCGTCACCTCGGCCTCACCATTAGTCTGTGGATGACCTACCGACGTCAACCTATGAGAAATCCCATAGTCATTACAAAATCCTATGAACCTCGGGTTATTGAATTATCGTCCATTATCGGTTATGATGGCGCGAGGTAAACCATATCGATATATAATAGACTTTCAGATGAAGCTTTGAACTATAGTTTCGATAATCATAGCCACTGCCTCCGCTTCCACTCACTAAGTAAAATAGTCGATCGCAATAATTAGAAACTTCTTTTATGCCACAACGATAGGGAATGGTCCGAGGATATCCATTCCCCATTGGGCAAAGGGCCAAGGGATCATGATCGGAGCTAATGGTTTTGAAGGTCGGTGTTGAATATTTGAGGTCCTTTGGCATTGGTCACACCTGCTCACCAGATCGGCCGCATCTCTTTGCATGGTTGGCCAAAAATATTCCTGCCATAATATTTTGTGGGACAGAGCTTTGTCCCCCAAGTGATTACCACAGATTTCTTCGTGGACTTTCCGCAGGGCATAATCGACTTCCGAAGGATGGAGGCATCTGAGCAGAGGTAGGATAAAAGATCTTTTATCTAACTTTTCTTCGTAAACGACGTATTGCGGAGCGAGGTGCCTCATTTTTCTCGCCTCATCCCGATCCATAGGCAAAATTCCATCTCATAAATAATGAAGAATAGGATTTATCCAACTTGGTTCCGGATCAACTTGCATCATCGAAACCTCCTCAATTTTCTCCAAGATTTTCATGTATGAACTTCTTTTTAAGTCGGCCACCCCATGGGTTGCTAGCTTAAAAAGGAGGTTAGCTCGTATATTCTCCATCCTTGGTATCCGCTAAACCTCCA
The DNA here is from genome assembly GCA_006176705.1 of Cocos nucifera. Lineage (NCBI taxonomy): Eukaryota > Viridiplantae > Streptophyta > Magnoliopsida > Arecales > Arecaceae > Cocos > Cocos nucifera. Next base: position 794,735 of record QRFJ01000179.1, on the reverse strand, counting down.
TCGCTAGAAAGCTAGAAGCCAATTCTCTGACCTTCTCCAGATACTTCAACATATTCGGCTCCCGGGCTTCATATTCTCTCCGAACCTGATCAATCACCAACTGTGAATCACTATGCACTCTGAGATGTCGGATTCTCATTTCTTTCGCTATTCTCAGTCCCACTACCAATGCCACATACTTGGCTTCATTGTTGAAAGCCAGAAAGCCGAAATGCAAAGCATATTCTGCTACTACTCCTTTCGGGCTAGTTAGATCAGGCCGACTCCGGAGTCCGTGGCATTCAAAGATCCATCAACATGCAAGATCCAACATTCATCGGTTGAAAAAGTTTTAGCACGATCGGATTCCTCATCTGGAATTGTACATTCCAGAATGAAATCCACCAATGCCTGAGCTTTAATAGATGGCCTCGGTAGATATTTAATATCAAATTCACCCAGCTCGATATTTAATAGATGACCTCGGAAGTATAGGCGCAATTTTTTTATAGATATCAAGAGAGCATAGATAATCTTTTTCAATCTCGTATACCTAGTCTTAGCATCGTGAAGTACCCGGCTCACGTAATAGATCGGCTTCTGAACCTTGGCTTTCTGTCGGACCAGAACAAAACTAATTGTTGAAGAAGAGATAGCTAGATACAAATACAACACCTCCTCAGGCTCTGGCTTGCTTAACAGATGGGGAGAGCCGAGGTATTTCTTTAGTTCGTCGAAGGCTATCTGGCGTTCATCCGTCCATTGAAAATCCATCAATTGCTTGAGGGCTTTAAAGAATGGAAGGCTCTTTTCCGCTGATCTAGATAGGAATCTATTTAAGGCCACAATCATTCCTGTGAGTCGCTGCACTTCTTTGATCGTCCTCGGAGGCTTCATCTCTTAAAGAGCTTGAATCTTCTCCGGATTGGTCTCAATCCTCCGTTGTGATACCATGAACCCAAAGAATTTTTCGGAGGTGACACCAAAGGCACATTTATCCAGGTTGAGCTTCATTCGAAAATATCGTAATATAGAAAAGGCTTCTTCCAAATCGGTAATATGGTATTCGGTTGCCCTACTTTTAACGAGCATGTCGTCTACGTACACTTCCATATTTCTCCCAATCTGCTCTTTGAAAAGCTTGTTCACAAGTCTTTGATAGGTCGTCCCAGCATTCTTCAAGCCAAACGGCATGACCCTGTAGCAAAAGAGACCTTAGTCAATTATGAAAGAAGTTTTTTCTTCATCTTCGAGCGCCATTCGGATCGATTGTATCCCGAGAAAGCATCCATGAATGACAAAAGTTGATGTCCAGAGATTGCGTCCATCAGTTGGTCTATGCATGGCAGAGGATAGCTATCCTTTGGGCATGCTCCATTGAGATCCACATAGTAAATACACGTGCGCCATTTTCCACTGGCCTTTTTGACAAGGACGACATTAACCAACCACTCCGGATAATAAACTTCTCGAACGAAGCCGGCCTTTAAGAGCTTATCAACTTCTTCTTGTATCGCCCTCTGACGTTCAGGGGCGAAGCTCCACTTTTTCTGCCTGATCGGATGATGATTCAGGTCTACATTGAGTCGGTGTACCATGACTTATGGATCGATGCCGGGCATGTCAGGCTGACCAAGTAAATACATCAGCATTATCTCATAGAAACGTGATGAGGTGCTATCGATCTTCTTCACATAAGCTTGAGCCAACCTTCACAACTTTGTTCGGATCATCCTTGATTGGCATAGAAATCAATTCTTCTATCGGAGAGCCTCTTTGTTCAGTTTATTCATCCCAAGCGTCTAACTCATTCATGGGTTGTTCTTCAGTCACCACTCCACGTAAAGTGGCCATGTAACACTCCCTTGCGACCGCCTGATTCTCCCTGAGCTCACTGATTCCATGCGGAGTCATGAATTTCACCTACAGATGATAGGTCGATACTATAGCTTGGAGGGCATTTAGGCCTGGCCGACCTAAAATGACGTTGTAGGCGGAGGGACTATTCATAATAAAATAAGTTATGTCAACAACCGCCTGCTTCGGAGCTCGTCCAGCTTTTGTCAGTAGTAAGATAGTCCCTTCCACTAGAACCGTAGCGCTAGAAAATCCGACCAGAGGTACATTTCTCTTCGTCAGTAGTTCAGGGCTTAAATTCATCCGAACAAAGGCATCATAAAATAAAACATCTACCAAGCGTTATCAATAAGAATCCGATGTACATCATAGTTAGCAATATTCAGGAAAATGACTACAGGATCGTCATGGGGCTGACTTATTTCTTCCAAATCTTCATTGGTGAAAGTAATTTCATCATCTGCCTTCCTCTTCCTCAGTTCCTCTCCTGGCTGATTCTGATCGGAAGTATTTTTATCGAGGTTTCCTCCAGCAATTGCTCTAATTTCTTCCGCAGTCGGCTGCTCAATGCATGGCTCACCCTACCGAGGATGGTCACAATTCGAATTTGCCGGGATTCATCGTTCATCCACATAGTGCCGAAGTCATCCCCTCCTGATTAGTGCCTCAATTTCCTCTTTGAGTTGCCAGCACTCCTCGATTTCATGCCCATGGTCACAATGATATCAACAATACTTCCTCGGGTTTCTTACTTGGGTAGGGGTTACCATTCTCTTGGGTCGAGGTATATCTTTCCGTCGCTCGATCTCCATCAGAATCTGAGCTTGGGGGGTGTTAAGAGGAGTGTAGTAATTGAACTTCCGAGGTGGAGTTCTAGATCGGCCTCGCAGCTTTGAAAATATTGGTTAGCTATTTCGAGATGGGGTGCACGATTGACGAAGCCATGGATCCTCTTAGCGATGCTGCATCCGTCTATGATCTTTTTTCTTCTCCTGCTTTTGGAACGGGCCCGTCCTACCATCTCGGCTACTTCCCTGCTGGTCCCAAGCCTCTTCGGCCTAGGCATACTTCTCCGCTCGTTCTAGCATTTCAGCAAAATCCTTTGGATAGTCCAAGCTGAGGGAGAACAAAAGATCATTTTGGAGGAGGCCGGCCTTGAATGCCGTCATGGCCACTGACGGATCTAAATTTTGAACCTCCAAGGTAGCTACATTAAAGCGATCGATGTACTCCCGAAGGGGCTCATTCTTCTGTTGCTTGATGCTCACGAGGAAGTCAGAATTGCAATGCTGCCGACGACTGCTTACGAAATGGGCAACGAACAGACAGCTCAACTGATAGAAGGAATCTATAGAACCGGATTTCAGGTTCAAATACCAATGTCGAGCTGCCCTTCTCAAAGTTGAAGGAAAGGCTCGACATAGTATCGCATCGGTAGCCCCTTGCAGATGCATAAAAGTTCGGAAACTATCTAGATGATCTACGGGATCGGCCGTTCCATCGTAAAGCTCCATTTGAGAAATCTTGAATCGATGTGGCAAGGGTTCATCCATAATCTTCTGAGTGAATGGGGGATCGATATTGAACCCCAAATCCTCTTCTTGCTGCCTCGGCTTCCACAGCGCAACCAGCTACCATTACATCTTTTTAAGCTTTTTCTCTATGTCGTCCTCACGAGTGGCTCGGTGCCTAGGAGTCTCATGGCCCGGAGTGAAGCCTCTTCTTGAAATGGGTGTTAACGAGCGCTCAGGTCTTCGTCGAAGACTTGTAGGTCGACTGTGACGACTAGCCTCCGCCCTAGGGCTACGGGGGCGTCGTTCCTCTAGTCTTATCCGGACCATGCCTGAATCTTCCTCGGTCGGATGGCGCTCGTCTACCTGCTGCATTCTTCTTATGGCGGCTGATAATGCTTGCACCTGATGAAGTAAGGTGTCATACTGTTCTTGTGAGACCGCCGATGCCGTTGGCGGGTTTTCTTGGATTAGTGGTGAAGATGTATTAACCTGTCGAACGTTGTAGGTCTTCCGACCATTAGAACGCTGAAACACGTTTGATGCTTCCCTTCGGATCTTCATGATATCTAATATCGTGCTTTCTTCCCTCGAAATTAAGCCTCGAAAATAACCGAGGCTCTTCCTCTAGCGTCAACTGTTGCTCCTGGATCTCCCGACTTGAGATCGATCGATGATGAATTTCTTCCGATATCTAGTTCGACCATCGAGGAATATAAAAAAATATCAAATTGAATGACGTACCTGAAGGATCCCAAAATTTTTTTATTTATAAGAGATGAGTTAAAACCATATACATTTTAGACTTTAACAATTTTTTAAATTTATCGTTCTAAATTGATTTAAAAAATTTATTTCTTTTTTGAACGAAGGGATCATAAAAATATCTTCATTTATCTAAATTTTTTGATTTGCAGATGATACAACTTCAATAAAGATGATTGTTAATCGATCAAATATAAACTATAAATCTTTTCAAATAGCTCGACAGTCGATGATGAAGATGGAATATAAAAGCTTATCTCATTTTATCAAAAGATAACCTTCAATAAATCGATTAAAATTGTAAGTCAATCTAAGACAATCTGCAATTAACGATTCATTAAGATAGATCGATAGCCAACCCTACCCTACCCTAAATTGATCGAAGCCATATCAGCTCCACTCCACGACAGGATTCATTTCAACTAATCATCCAACCGGTTTCAATAAGCTTAGAATTTATTTGGCCATGTTTTGTTTTTTAAAAACATATCCTCGATTGTATTTTGTAAAATAAAAAATTGCTGATAGAGTCTACATTCATATTGCTTCTTTCTAGCATTTCATTTCAAGCCATTCAACCTATTGGTTTGATTTCTACATACCATCATACATAGGGAATTATGAGAAATTGGAGGAAAAAAAAAAAAAAAGGAGGGGGGTTGGCCTTCTAATGGAAAAAAATCCCAGGAGCCTGGGTTATCACCAAAAATTGGACGAGAAAATTTTCTTCTCAGAGGAATTGATGTGAAACTATTAGCTATTGTATCAGATCAAAACAAGCTTACCGTATTAACATTTCATCCCAAACGTTGCAAGCATTTGCTCAAATAGGTTGCATAGGGTTTGAAGAACTCGTATAAACCAAACATCATCCACTAATGCAGCCCAACGAACAAAATTCCGAAACAAAAGTTCCATCAACACCCAAAAGTTTTCATACAAAACTGAACATACTTAAGCATCAAGAACATTGTCTGGGGCAAAAAAAAAACAAAAAAACAAAAAAAAAAAAGAAGAAAAAAAAGGATAATAACATCAAATTTTAAGGCCGAGCCCTAAAACCTTGGCTCTAACCACCAAAGCCGTAGAGGGTGCGGCCCTGGCGCTTGAGAGCATAGACAACGTCCATGGCGGTGACGGTCTTCCGGCGGGCGTGCTCCGTGTAGGTGACGGCGTCGCGGATGACGTTCTCCAGGAAGATCTTGAGAACGCCCCTTGTCTCCTCGTAGATGAGGCCGCTGATGCGCTTCACGCCACCACGCCGTGCGAGACGCCGGATGGCGGGCTTGGTGATACCCTGGATGTTGTCCCGGAGGACCTTGCGGTGGCGCTTCGCACCTCCCTTTCCCAAACCCTTACCTCCCTTGCCTCGTCCCGACATCTCCTTCGAGCCCTCTCCCTTCTTCAATCTGCGCCCCGCTTGCTTTCGCCTATGCCGACTTTCCCTCCTGCTTCCGTTTCGAGGCTCCGGTCATCTTATAGTTGGACAGATCTCTCGTTGGCCGTTGGATGGGGCAGCGATCCGGGAGAAGGCTCTGTCTCAATATCTGGCCATCGGATTAATGGATCTCGCGTCTCATTGGTGGAAAAAAGAACTGATGGATCAGGGTACCTGCAACGGAATTTCAGCGTGCGCGCGCGGTTGAAATTTCGGATCCGCGACGCGAACAAAATCATACGCGGCGGGAGTAAAAAATACGATGAATATTTTTTTATACTAATTTTAAATAAAAAATTTAAAAATTAAAATTTTTTTATACTAATATAATTATTAATTTTATAATTAAAAAATATAATATTTTATTATTTATTTATTTTTATAATATGCTATAGTTAAATAATATATATTAAATAAATTAATTATCAAACAAGTTAACATATATCTTTAAATAAATGGATACATTTTTTTTGAAATATGAAATTCATCGATACATAATACACGGTATAATACATATTTAGCAAATTAATTTTCTACTAATCCAATGTATCCTTTCAAAAAAAATAAAAAAAATTACAGAATACCTCCTTAATTTTAAACCAATTTCACTTACACTATATGTATTTAAAAAAAATCAAATTAGCTCTTTTAGTTATTGATATATTATAATATAATATAATTATCTATATTTATTAATGAAATGATATCATATGACCATCATATAATATTATTATTTTATAAAATAATAAAAAAAAATCTCATTCTATCTCCTCCCTCCTCTCCAATTAATCTCCTCCTTCTTCATCATTGGCATTTCTTTTACTCCCTTCTCTCTCCTCCACTCTTTCCTCCTCACCCATCTATCCTCTTCCAAGGTGGCTCCTCCATCTCCACCCATTTCTCCACCTTCTTTTCTGCCTCCTCATATATTTTTTCTTCTCATGCTCCTCCTCCTCGCTACCCATAAGTCATCCCCTTCGACGATGAGCCCCTTCAGCTCCATCCTTTTTCATCGGCAATCCATCATTCTCTCTCTCATTTCTTTTTATCCTCTTCTCCTTCTTGTCTTCCTCCTCCAACCCATTTCTTGCCAACAGCCGCTCTCTCCTTCTTTTCTTTTTCTTATCCTCTTCCTCCTCTAAACCGACCAATGAGCCTTACCCCTCTACGACGGCCCATTCTAGAGCTATGCAAATAACCAAAATCCAAAGAAACCCATCCAATTCAACTCGATAAACATCAATTTCGGTTAATTAAAAGACTCGAATCGGATTGTGATAAATAAAAAATTTGATTAATTATGGTCGGATTCGGTTTCTATATTTTTAACCCATATGCAACGGAACCCAACCGATCAATATAGTATTTTCAATACTTAGATGTTTGGAGATTGAAAATTAGTAATTATGACATATTATGTATTGGTTTATAGATATTATAAAATTATTATATCCTAGTTTTTATATGGATTTAATGATGTATTGGTTTATAATGTTTAAAATCAATATTAGATCACCATCTCAAACCGACATAACCCACTCTTTAGTTTCAAATGGTTTATATATGATAAATGATTGGCAGCGGATTGAATTTTTTTCAATCCGATTAGGTTCGATCAGATCAAATTTTTCTCTCAACCCGATCTAACCAGACCCGTGCTCGCCCTAGCCCATTCCACATTTTCTTCAAGCAATACATCCATCCTCCTTACTTATTTCTCCTCTTCCATGGTAGCTCTCTCCACCTCCACCCATTCCTCTATCTTCTCTCCTTTTTTCACATCTATTTCTCCTTCTCATCTTCCCCCTCCCCTCCACAATGGCTTCCTTCACCTCTACCTCTTCTTGTCGATAATCCATCCTTCTCCCTTCCCTTTTTTTCAACCCTCTTCTCCTCCTTATCCCTCTTCTCTTCCTTCAACCAATTTCTTGTTGGTGGCCCCTCTCTTCTTTTTTTCTTTCTTCTCATCCACTTCTTTTTCATCTTTTTCCTCTTCTAAGCTCACCCATAAGCAAGGAATATTTTCATCCATTAAAAGAAAAGGTAAATATCATTTATTAGTAAATGAATAATTGAATTATATTGGAATATATTGATAACTAAAATGATCAATTTGACACTTTTTAAAGTACAGGAGTGCAAATAAAATTGGACTAAAGTTGATGGTATATTTCTATAATTTTTAAATAAATTAATATATAATTTCTAAAATATTATTTTTACTAGTACATACTATATAGTATAGTAATACGCATTTATCAACTTTCTGTTATATGCTGCAAACTTCTTCGATGCACACCTACCAATAGTTTAATATATACTTCTAAGTAATCGATACATAATTTTTAAAATATAAAATTCATCAATACATAATACACGACCATATATTTAGTAAATTAGTTATCTAACAAACCAATGCATATCTCTAAGTAAATTGATATATGATTTTCAAAATATTATATTCACCGATATACATTATATGATATGATGATACAAATTAATCGAGATTCATATCATACTACAAGCTTCTTTAATGCATATCTAGAAATCATGTATCGATTTATCTAGAGGTATCTATTAAATCACTGCAGATGTATGTCAAAGAAGTTTGTAATATATATTAAAAAGTTAATAAGTATATATCACCAAGACATGTAATTTATATTGTTAAATATAATGCTTCATAAACTATGTATCAATTTGCTTAAAAATGTATATTGGGTTGCTAGAAAGCTAATTTACTAAATGTGTATTATCTGATCATATACAATATATTGATAAACTTTATATTTTGAAAATCATGTATCTATTAATTTGGATGTGCATAGTAACTTGCTTAATAACTAATTTATTTAGTGTATATCATATGATCATATTATATGTATCGATAAAAAATATATACTAAAATTTAAAAAATATTTTATTTTCTAATTTTAGAATCGATAATTTGTTAGTAGAAAGAATTATAATTTTATATTTATTTTTAAGATTGATAGTAAAAAAACCTTGCAATTTTGTAATCTGCCTGCTTTGCTTATCAACGGCTCTCCAACAAAATGGTTTGTTGGCACTTGAGGACTTAGGCAGGTTTGCCTGCTTTCACCATTATCTTAACCGCTTAAACTCTTTTAAATCTTTTAAACAGTTCGCAATGGTTATCATCCCAAACAAGGTCCTCGTATCTCTCATATCTTTTGTACTGATGACTATCTTTTAATTGCTTGTGCTTCTATCAAGGATGAAATATGTTTAGCTATCATTATTGATGCTTACTTTTAAGGATTTTGGCCAGTAGGTTAATTATACAAAATCTATTATTTGTTTTAGTCCTTCTATTTCTCCTATAGTTAAATCATCAATCTTGAATATACTATATGTTTCTGAACAACAGATGCCTTGGTTATTTTTGGAGTGTCTTTGTTTGGTCATTCTGTAAGTAAGGTTCAATGTCAATCTCTTCTCAACAAAATCGATGCTTGGAATTGGAGAGATTTATCTTCTGCTGGTAGGGATACTCTTATACGATCTGTTCTTACTTTATTGCCTTTATATACCATGTTAGTATTGCATGTTTCCCTTTCTATCATTGCTCTTATGGAGAGAGTTCCATTCCTTTCTATGGGGCCATTCTTCAGATGGTCGTGGTTTTCACCATATTGCTTGGGAACGGATTTGCTTCCCTAAGGCAGAGGGAGGACCGGGTATCTCTTCTTTGTATCATAGAAAGCATCAGTGTCTTCATAAGTTGGTTGCTCAGTTTCTTTTGGAACCTAATTCTTTATGGGAACAATTAATTAGGGCCAAGTATCATTTTACCAGATCTTGGATTCATTATACGAAACCGCATTTTTCTTCCATCGGCTAGTCCAAGATTTGCAATGTTGGGCATGAGGTTCATTTCCATTTTCAGTCGATGGTTGGTTCAGGAGACTCTATAAATGTTTACGATGATCCATAGATCGCTGCTTGTCCTTTAAACTATTGGCCTATTTTTCTAAACATACAGGAGCTGTCTTCTGATCTTAAAGTAGCTAAATTAATTGACGAATCTCGTGTTTGAAATATTCAACGACTGACAAAGTTGTTTTCTGAAGACATAATTCACCAGATCCTTAACATCTTGATCCCTACTTTTAATCGCTCTTACCAGTTTGTTTGGGGTAATACAAAACTTGCTCACGCGTCTCTGAAGGATATGTTTTCTATCACTTCTTCTCAATATACTCGTGTAAATCAGCATCTCTTTTTGCAGATTTGGAGACCGAAAATTTCTCTTCGCGTTCGTATGTTTTGGTGGCAACTTGGATGGGATCGTTTGCCTACAAGTCTTCTCGTTCATTGTAATATTATCCCATCTCAAACCTTGAATTGTGGTATATGTCCTATGTTTGTTAAAGATAGCATTCATGCTCTCCTATCTTGCTCTTTTGCAAAAATGTATTGGCAATAGCTCTGTAATACATACTGAATCTCTACTAGGTTTACTAGTTTGCCGGATCTGTTTGCATACATGACAAATCCATTGATAGATAGTAAACATAAAGCTTTTATAGCATGTGTTACCTAGTTGATTTGGCGGGCTCATGATGACAGGATCTTTAATCAACTTGGTTTCTCACCAACTCAAATTTGTCGAGAAGTATTTATGTTTTCGGATTCAAATTTTTTGAACCTATCTAGATACTGGGGTAGTCTTAATCAATGTTCTATTTCTAAAAATAGATCTAAATTGGTTTCTTGGCTGCCTCCTTCCTTTGGGATGTTCAAGGTCAATTTTGATGGTTCGATTCGCTCATATAAAGCAGCCGCTGCCTATGTGATAAAGAATCATGAATCTCATGGTACAGGCTAGCGGCAAAATTTTATCTCTAGGTTTGGTACCTTTCACATAGCTGATCGCGACTTGGTTAGGTGTAAAGGTTGCTATTGCTATTCTTAAAGCCATTCACATAATACTTGAAGGTGACTTGATAATTATTGGTGTAAAATCTGGTTGACGCTAGATCGAGCTGAAGTTGGAGAAGAAGATGTCACCGTTGATGACCTGCAAAATAAAATCCCGTCCGGAGTCGATGGTGGTAGCTCCGGCAGGATCCTCCGACGATCAAGTCAGCTCTTCTGGCCAACAGAAATAAAATGCTCAGACAAGAATTCAGCAGAATTTTGGAAAGGAGAAGAGAGCTTAGAGAAAATATATCTTGAGGATTTTTTTTATAGATGGAGCCTGTATAGCCGTAACCGTCCGGTAGTGGACTGCTCGGAGCCACGTAGAATTTATTATCGTAACCGTCCGATAGTGGGCGCTCGAGGCCACGTGAAATTTATTATGGAGAGAGATGTCGTCCGTTCGTTGAGATTTAATAGTCGAAGTTCGGAGGAAGCAGGCGTTGGTTGGTGAAGAGCTTTGACACATCAATTCCAGAGAAGTTCGAACTCCTAAAGAAAATACGACTAAAGGAGATCATCCGGAAGGAATACTACTTGAAAACTGGAGTAATCCGTCGGAGGAATCCGAATGAAGTTCAATTGATGGAGAAGTCCAGAAGAAGTTTGGCTCCTGGAGGAATCCGACTGAATGAGAAGTTCGGAAGGAGTTCAGCTCTTGTAGGAATTCGATTGAAAGAGAGATCTGGAAGGAGAGTTTGGCTCCTGTAGAAATTCGATTGAAGAAGAGGTCTGAAAAAAAATTGATTCCTGGAGGAATCCGACTGAAGGAGAGGTCCGAAAGGAGTTCGACTCCTGGAGGAATCCGACTGAAGGAGAGGTTCAGAAAGAGTTCGACTCCTGTAGAAATCCAACTGAAGGAGAAGTCCTTGAGGAATCCGACTGCTGGAGGAATCCGACTGAAGGAGAAGTCCGAAAGAAGTTCGACTGTTGGAGAATTCTCAATCGAATCTCTTCTATGATTATCAGTTATATTAGACTAAGCATCAGACTGGACTTCGACAAGAGTGGAGTTTATCCTTAATAATAGTTCTCCCACTTTCAAATTTGAAATTCGAAAGAAGAAAGTACAAAAAAGATGACTGTCGAAGTTTTTTTCAGACTCTACAACCATTGAGCTTAAAACTCGGGAGAGATCTTATCTTCTTCTGAAGTTGAAGCTCGGGGGAGATTTTATCTCCAACTGAGGTTGAAACTTAGGGGAGATCTTATCTCCTATTGAGGTTGAAGCTTAGAGAAAATCCTATCTCCAGTCAAGGTTGAAGCTCGAAGGAGATCTTATCTCCGATCGAGGTTGAAGCTCAAAAGAGATCTTATCTCCGATTGAGGTTGAACCGAGGTTAAAGAAGATCCTATCTCTTGTTGAAGCTAAAGCTCGGGGGAGATCTTATCTTCAGCCGAGGTTGAAAAAGATCCTATCTCCTGTTGAAGTTAAAGCTTGGGGAAGATCTTATCTCCAGTCGAGGTTGAAGTAGATCCTATCTTCTATTGAAGTTATAGCTCAAGGTAGATCTTATCTCTAACCGAGGTTGAAATAAATTCTATCTTCTGTTGAAGTTGTAGCTCGAGGGAGATCTTATCTCCAGCCGAGTCGGGGCTTCTTTTCTCACCTCATCTAAAATAAACGAGGCCTTCAACTATGTTCACGTTAGGACGAGGTTCTTCTCATGTTCCTAACGGATTATAGGGGCACATAAGGGCCGTTGTCGGAACCTTTCTCCTCATCTCGTCTAAAATGAATGAGATCTTCGACTTTGCTCATATTAGGACGAGGTTCTCCTCCTATTTCTAATGGACTGTAGGGGCATATTAGGACCGTTGTCAGGGCCTCTCCTCTCATTTCATCTAAAATGAACGAGGCCTTCGACTTTGCTCACGTTATGATAGGTTCTCCTCCTATTTCAATGGACTGTAGGGGCACATTAGGGCCATTGTCATGACCTCTTCCCTCATCTCGTCTAAAATGAGGCCTTTGACTTTACTCACATTAGGATGAGGTTCTCCTCATGTTTCTAATAGGCTGTAGGGGCACGTTAGGACTGTTGTCAGAATCTTCTCCTCATCTCGTCTAAAATAAACGAGGCCTTCGACTTTGCTCACGTTAGGACGAGGTTCTCCTCCTGTTCCTAATGGACTGTAGGGGCACATTAGGGCCGTTGTCAGAGGCCTCTCTCTCATCTCGTCTAAAATGAACGAGGCCTTCGACTTTGCTCACGTTAGGATGAGGTTCTCCTCCTCTTCCTAATGGACTATATGGGTATATTAGGACCGTTGTTAGGGATCTCTCCCCTCATCTCATCTAAAATGAACGAGGCCTTCGACTTTGCTCACGTTAGGACGAGATTTTTCTCCTGTTCTTAACGAACTGTAGGGATATGTAAGGGCCATTGTCGGGGCCTCTCTCCTCATCTCATCTAAAATAAATGAGGCTTTCGACTTTGCTCACGTTAGGAAGAGGTTCTCCTCTTGCTCCTAACAGACTGTAGGAGAACATAAGGATCGTTGTCATGATCTCTCTCCTCATCTCGTCTAAAATGAATGAGGTCTTTGACTTTGCTCACGTTAGGACGAGGTTCTCCTCCTATTTCTAACGAACTGTAGGGGTACATAAGGATCGTTATCGGAGCCTCTCCCCTCATCTCATCTAAAATGAATGAGGCCTTTAACTTTGCTCACGTTAGGACGAGATTCTTCTCCTATTCTTCCCTTATCTCAATTCGTCGGTCCATCTTCCATAGTTTTTGATCGAGGACGTCATCTCAATCGTAGATCTTGGAAGACTTCTGACTGTAGATATGGAAGATCTCTTCTGAAGAAGAACCATGGTCCAAACAAGGATCCTCTGCTCTCTATTTTTTTTTCATAGGGGCGACGGGTATGCTAGCCCAAGAGTTCCTCCTTGGGATCGATTTTTGACATCTCGATGGTGGGTTTCCTAATGGAACCGCCATCGGGGGTTGTCGCATGGCCTGCACCATTTTGGTGAGGCCCTGAATCCGATGCATCAGCAGGTTAAACTACTCCAGATCTACTATGGCCGTGGGTGGAGGAGAAGGTTGAAGCACCGGCGATGGAGCAGAAATAAATGGATCTGGCTCAGATTTGATGGCGGAAGCGGTAGATCTTAGATAGTCATCTTCTTTGGAGGCATTTCTTGAGATTGAGGGAGAGAATGGAGATGAACCTTGAAGAAGAAGATCCATAGGGTCGACTGAGTACTCCTTTAAGAATAAGGGTACCTTAGGAACAAAGGGCCCTTCTTCTAGCGCTAATCCTATTGGTGCAGAATCTAATTAACGCCAAATCGAGCTGGAGTTGGGAAAGAAGAGGTTGCCGTCAGTGACCTGCAAAATAAAGTTCCATCCGAAGTCGATGGTGGTGGCTCCGGCAGAATTCTCCGATGATCAAGTCAGCTCTTCTGGCCAACAAAAATGGAGTGCTCAGGCAAGAATTCAGTAGAATTTTGGGAAGAAGAAGAGAGCTTAAAAAAAATATATCTGGAGGATCCCTTTTATAGACAGAGCTTGTATAGCCGTAACCGTCCGGTAGTGGGCCACTCAGGGCCACGTGAAATTTATTACCATAACCGTCCGGTAGTGAGCCATTCGGGGTCACGTGAAATTTATTATAAAGAGAGGTCTCGTCCGTTCGTTGAAATTTAATAGTCGAAGTCCGGAGAAAGCAGGTATTGGTTGGTAAAAGAGCTTTGACATATATCAATTCCAGAGGAGTTCAAACTCCTAAAGAGAATACGGCTAGAGAGGATCATTCGGAGGAATACTACTTGAAATCTAGAAGTAATTCACTAGAAGAATTCAGATGGAGTTTGACTGATGGAGAAGTTTGGCTCCTGTAGGAATCTGACTGAAGGAAAGGTCCATAAGGAGAGTTCGGCTCCTGCAGGAATCCGACTGAAGAAGAGGTTCGGAAGAAGTTCGACTCATGCAGGAATCCGACTGAAAGAAGTCCTGGAGGAATTCGACTACTGGAGGAATCCGACTGAAAGAGAAGTTCGGAAGGAGTTCGGCTCTCGATCGAAGCTCTTCTATGATTATCAGTTATATTAGGCTAAGCATCAGACTGGACTTCGGCGGGAGCAGGATTTATCTCCAACAATAATAGTGGTATCTTGGCTTAATGTTCTTAATCTATCTAAATTTAGGCATAATGTATTTTCAGAGGATATTTGGCAATGGAAAGCTTCTTGTTCCTTCTTTAAAGTTGTCCATACCTATAGAGAAGCTAACTAAGTGGCAAATTATCTAGCAAATAGAGCATTAAACAGTAATTTTTGATGGATTACCGAGGATCAAGTTGAGCTAATTGTCTTTATTTACTTTATGCAGATGCCAATGGTGTTATATTTCAACAAGATGGTTAGTCCATCGTATCTACAGCTACTATTGCAATGAAGATTGGTAATACCGTTGGATGGATAATTTTGAATCTCATTAAGTGGTCACTGCTTTCATGGAATTGCAGGCCGACATTCTCTAAGTTCCTTTACTATGTAACAAATTATGTTGGCTATTATTTTTTTGCTGCTATCATAGGTTTTAGCAATGGATTGCAGCAACTGCTTATTCTTGTTCAAATGCAGGTGCTCCATTTTGGAGTTAATATCATTTCCTTGTGTTTCTCTTGCTATCATTACCTTCCTATCTGTTTCTTCAATAACTCAAGACTTTTTCAAGCAATTCATTCTTTGCTCTAGCTTTCTTATTGCCCTCAGCTTATTTTTACACCAATCACTCCTTGATCGCCTTTCTTCCTATCATTCTCTTTCTCTTCCTGCTTTCCATGTCATTATTTCATGTCTAATGAAGATATCACTGAATTACTACAAAAAGTTAAAAGAGGTAATGGAGGAGTTGCAAGAAAAAGAACAAGGAGGAAAAGAAATGAAAGAAAAGAAAAAGAGTGGCATGGGCAAAATTGAGTATGAAGTTGGTCTACAATTAGAACATCATGATTTTGTGTATGTGAAGTCATTAGCTGCTCTATAGCTACAAGCTCATCCTTTCAATGGAAGCCTCGATTGATTACTTATTTCTCATGTTGCTAAATCTACTATCTGCTACAATCTCTTATCATCTCTTGGGAGTCATCTTGTCTTTATTGATTATTTAAACCACAACTCGAGCATCAGCATTTTTCTGTTTGCAAGTTTATGGGGACTCAATAATTACTCAACTGTGCTTTAGAAGACTTTCATTGCTGGTGGTCACCTGCTAGCCTCTCAGATTCAGTGCAACTTGGGTTATTATTGCTTCCTGTATCTATATATGATGCAGTTAGTTGTATATTTCATGCATGGTGCATACTCTTGCAAAATATATCTACCTCACGGACTAGTTACTTGGAGTCTACACTCTATTTTTAATGCTGCTTTTCAGCGCCATACACCATATTTGAAGATCATTTTACTAGTTATGCAGTCTTTAACTATCAGTATTTTCAGTCTATTTAACTTCACAAATGCAGAGAAGATGCAGTTTTGGTTAATATATGCGCTGCTGCACTTCGCTCTTTGGTTTCTCAGTTACAACCATACAGGTTCAACATTCTTCACCATCATTATACCATTCATACAAATACAGAACTTCAGTTTGGCTAGTGCAGAGTGGCAACTGTTCCATCATTCAATTATACAGGTGTTTCAAATCATAGACTTCATGGACAATTCATTCATCCCCTAGTTTTGGAGTTTATGTTATTTCTCATTGTCGGTTTTCACATCTATTTCTAGTTCTGGAGTTGGGGTGATGTTAAAATCTCATGACACTTTAATGGTGGGAGTCTTGGTTATTCTACAAGCTGATGTTTATCCATTCCATGAAAGCTTTGGTGAGCTACTATGTTTCCAAGTAGAGGGTAACATATTCTGCAACAATTTCTTCTCTTCTCCTGGGCGGCAGTTTTATTTTCTTGACCATTATAACCATAACTTCAAAGTTACTTGAGATTCAATTGCCATTTATCTTGTTTATGGATGGATTTTAATGCTGCTTTTTGTTTGCCATCCTTCAAGAGATGTTGGGCCTGGAGTATAATTGCTTCATATATTCATCTATATCCCTATATTGCTGATATATTTATACCTTACGAAAAGGATCTGGTTTCTACAGCAACAGTTTGGCATTGAAGTCATTGCATGCATCAATTATAGCATGTACCTCTTGCAGCAGCATTACAAGTCACTTCAAACATGATGCAAGTATATACTGTGACAGTCAACAGTTAATTTATATCAGCAGAAAGTTTGTTGCTTCTTATATGTTCCTTCACACATATTTATTCATCTTCCACAAATATTCGTTGTTTTACATATTTCAGCTCTTCATCGCCGGCATGTTAACTTGGGGATTTCCTCTTTTTACCATGAATGGGTCTGTGCATTACTGCTGTATTTATTCCGGAAGATGCTTCATCTACTTCTCTTACTGTCATGTTTTAGATTATATAGTCTTCTCAGTCTTACCTGGTCTTCATTGCTACGTTTTACTATTGGAGTACTATTATCTCTTTTGGTGTTTCTTTCTAAGATTGTATATAACCACTCTTTTAATCTAGTATACCTTTTACATATAGTTTTGGAGTTCAGATTTTCTATTTTTGGAGATTGCAGTTGGTTTTTTTCTGTTCGGATTATATCATTTTTGTTGTAATTATAAAGTTCTTTAGAGAACTATACATATCATATTTTGTTCTTGGTTGCTTTCTTGCTGATTAATAAAACCCCTGCTTTTCCTCTTTTACCAAAAAAGAAGCTGCTCGCCCCAGATGATTTTTGGTAGGAGGCGCAGCCGTCTGACGGACTCATGCGGACCCATGGGAGCACGTGACTTTTCCTGCTTGGCGTTTTCTTCCCGTCCGTCGGCGGAAGCGGAGCAGCCATATGGTCTTCGGACCCACGGACGTTTCTATTTGCTGATGTAGGCATAGAAGATTGTATGCGTGTATGCGATCTTCCTTCGTCCTCCGTCCACGTGGCATCTCGAAGCCATTGCCTTTTCCAGCGGCTTGTTTGCAATTTGCAATGCAATTCGGACGGCGGATGATTCATCTATCGCATATACAGTTTTCTACGCGCGGGCGTATACGACAGGCACAAGGCGGGAAGAAGCATCCATCTATCCGGGTTTTGGATTCAGGCGCCTTCGTGGGGCCCGGCACGGTCCCTCGTCGAATAAGCCGACCGCAAACGAGTTCCATAGAGATCCCGTCTGGCTCACGCAAGTGCCAAGTATTTGTACCAGCGTAGAGGGAGAGAGAGTAGTGACGGTCGGTCCGCTAGATCTGGAAGCAATGCCGCCGCCGCCCACCTCGGAGGAGAAGACCTCTCCAACCAAAGGCCCCATCACGCATGTTATCTTCGACATGGATGGCCTACTCCTCGGTGGGTATCCAATCTCCTCTCTCTGTATCAAAAGAATTGTAGAAGTGGAAAAGGAAAGCAATCACGAATTAGATTTCTGTTTGACGGGATGGGTTTGGTCGGTGATGCAGACACGGAGCCGTTCTACACGGTGGTGCAGGAGCGGATCCTGGCGAGGTTCGGGAAGACGTTCGACTGGTCGCTGAAGGCGAAGATGATGGGGAAGAAGGCCATCGAGTCGGCCCATATCTTCGTGGAGGAGTCCGGCCTCACCGGCCTCCTCACCCCCGAGGGCTTCCTCGAAGAGAGGGAGGGCATGCTGGAGGAGCTCTTCCCCACTTGTCAGCCTATGCCCGGTAAGTCCACCTCTCTGCCTATTCGATTTGTTGGCGAATTGGGAATTAGAATTTAGAATCTCATCATCTGTGGCAGCACATCGTAATGATTTCTGGATTTTAGATTACTGTGTTCCTTCAGGGAACAAGGAACCATGCCCTTCGGTATCATTAGTCCATATCTTAATTCTTAGTTAATGCTGCGTTCTTACCCTGATCTTGTAAATTATACTGCAGTATAAGAATATCGACTCAACCATTTTTATGAGGAACGGGTAGCTCTTTAATTTTTTCCTTCTTTGTTGACAAAATAGCTTCATCTGGATATATAATTTCATTTTAGAGAGGGCAAAATGGATATTGAAAAATGGGATGATTTTGTAACCGAGTAGCAGAGTTCCAGCCATTAACATTTGATTGACGTCAAGGATGCTTAAAACTAGCCGTAAAGAAATTTACTTTATTGAAGTTAAAAATGAATATCAGAAATCATATAGTTATCCAATAAAAAAAAATTGATCTCTTGGCATCGACCAGTCTAGTAGTAGAAAGGAAAAAGGGTAAAGATGCTCTAGAATAGCATGAGGGAACCTAATTATCGCCCTAGAACAAGAAAGAAGAAAGAAAGACCCTCTTTGACAGATTAATAGCCAATATAAAAGATAAAAGATTTGATGAAAAAAGGCTATCTTGACTGCAAAATAATTTTGGTACTATGACTTAAAAGCTTGCTCCTGTAGAGTTTTAATAATAACATCCATTGTCATTTGAAGAATATATGTGTCAATTCATTTATACAAGAGTACAGGGGGTGATTCCTGGATATGACTCCAACCCAACCTGAAGTAGCTCTTATACGCTACTTGATGCTCAAATTAGGGTAACTTGCAGGTACAATACATTGCTTTCTTTGTGCTGCAGCTACATATATGCCCATCAGTCATAAAACTGACCACAAATGGTTGGGAAAAGGGTTGATATTTATGGTTAAGGTATCTTTAAACACTATCAAGGTTTCAGGGCTCATTCTCGGCCTTTAGGAATGAGAGTAGTATATGTATTTGACAGGGAAAGTAGTGATGATACATGCAGAAACATGCTTTTGTAATTAATGGGGGCATCTATAGATGTGAAGTGGCCATATTGTTTATTTGTGATCTTGATGTGTATATTTCTTTTGATCCTTGTGTATGACCGAAATTGAAAGATTGGAATAAAGATCTTGGTTTAGGGGAAAATATCATCTGGCTTTTGTGGCAATATTTAGCTGAATCATCATACGTGCATGATTTTGTAAATGCATGTATATTTAACATCTATATAGAATTATACATGCATAACATAAGGCGTACTTCTGTGCTGTTGAAATCTTCTTTATTGAAATCTTCTTGAAGTATCTCTTTTTTCGGGGGGTATCAAATACTGATGCTGCTTCTGTTATTATATGGACTGGATATTGATTGCATGAATGAAATTTTTCATTCTTACAGGAGTAAAACGTTTGGTCAGTCATCTTCGTGCAAATGGGATACCGATGTGTGTGGCGACAGGGTAATTCTCACTTGTTTTCAATTTGGTTAATTTCTAATTTGTATAAAAGTATGTGCATATAGATTTTTGTCTGTTTACTCCCAAAAATTGGTAAGCCATTGACCAACTATGGTAAATGGTCTAAAATATTAGACGAATCAGGATTTAGTTAATTATTTATGTTGTGACACTCGTAAGGCTCATAGTTGGCCACTTATTACTCAAATAAGAGGCCACATATGGGTGGTTTATCATTGAAATTAACTTCTTAAAAAAAGTTATCAGGATACAAAATAGTTATTTGCGAGATCAACCATCCAAAAGGGAGTTATTTATGTAAGATATCGCTAGCAATTGCCAAAGGAGTTACTAAGAATAGAAATCATCTTGTAATGATGGTTCTTGCTGGAAATAACTTTCAATCTGCATGGTGAAAGGAGAAAGAAAGATTAATTTGTCTCTTCTCCCAACACATTTCACACAACACTACTATTACTTGGTCATCTTCTATCTCAAAATCTCATTGAGTGCCTGGCCTGACAAACCCCTCCTAAGATTCTAAGATCCAAAGTCTTTCTTGACAATGAATGATCTTTCAACCATGAACGGATGTGGCTCCAATTCTTTATGAGAACCAAAGGTGGCAAAAGCTCAACCTACTTTTACATGGATTTCAAGGAACCCACAAATTGGAGGTTCAACCTATTCGCATGTGGAGATTGAGTGATCCATTGAGTGGAGGGTTGACCGACTATGGTAAATGGTCAAAAATATTAGGTTGATCAAGATTTGGTTAATTATTTGTGCTTTGACACCTGGAAGGTTCATGCTTGGCCACTTGTTACTCACCAGGAGGCCACATGTGGGTGGTTTGCTACTGAAATTAACTTCCTAAAGAGTTTCTATCAAGGTATAGAGAGGGTATTTGCAAGAATAATCACCCCAAAAGTAGTTATTTATTTAAGATATCGCTGGTAATGGACCACAGGAGTTACCAAGATAAGAAACTACCTCCTAAAAAAATTGTTGTTTGAAATAAATTTCAATTTGCATAAAAACAGAGGACAGATTAATTTGTCTCTTCTCCCAACACATTTCACACAACACTACTACCAAATGTCGGTTGTCTTCTATCTTACAATCCCATGGAGTGCTTAGTCTGATGACCCCTCCTAGGATTCTAGGATTTGGAGTTTTTCTTAATTGTGCATGATCTTTCAACCATCAATGGATATGACTCCAAAATTCTATTTAAAGAGCTAAGGTTCATTCTGCTCTTACATGGACATTGAGTGGTCCGGTATGAAGGTTCAACCTAATTTTGCATGGATATCGAGGAACCCACAGATTGGAGCTTCAACCTATTGGGAACCTTGAGATCAAGGGAGCCATAGAGTGGAGGGTCAACCTTCCATGCATAGAATTTAAGTGACTTGTTAGGTTGAAGGTGATCATCTTTCTATCATCAAGATAATGACTTGAGCCTTGCTTATAGGCAGAGTCAACTTACTCCTTTTATGTGGGGTTCAAGTAACCAAATTGGTCATATAGCAAAGATGACTTATTCCTTCCCCTCTCGTCATGATTAGTTCTTTTATCATGCTATATCTCTTTATTCTCAGTTAAATCCATTTGCTATTTCTCCTGTCTCTCCTTTTATTTTCTTCATATCAGTCGGTTGGCGAATTGTTAGTCCTCTTAATTGAAGCATGAAAAGGGGCCCAGGTGCCTTTGTTTGATCTAAGCCATGATCAATCAATCACAAAGTGGAGGTATTTAAAATGTGCAAACAATATTTGATTTTTTTTTTTTTTTGAAAAATGTGTATGTTGGGGAAAATTTAGATTATCGTCCTGAATGACTAGTTTTTTTTGCCTTTAAAATGTAGTTGCATTATACCTATATGGGCAATGAAAATATTGCAAGTATTTAATCAGTTGTGGACATACTCTGCCAGGTCCTATAAACGACACTTCGAGCTGAAAACACAAAATCATGGTGAAATTTTTGCTATGATGAATCATGTTGTCATGGGTGATGATCCAGCTGTAAAGAAAGGCAAACCATCTCCGGATATATTTCTTGCTGCTGCAAACAGATTTGAGGTATCACGGGCAATGCTACAGAAATTTAATTCAATACTGTCCATTTCTTTGTTGTTAAGAAGTTCTTCTTCTGTGGTAATCCCTTGGATGGCTTCTCATTTTGCTCACTGCAAATTGCTGGTTAACCAGGATAATGTGGACCCAAGCAAAATTTTAGTTTTTGAAGATGCACCATCAGGAGTAGGTGCAGCTAAGAATGCGGGGATGTAAGTAACTGCTGTCAGAAAATCATTTGATTTGTTAATATTTCCTTATTATGTCCAATTACTTGTTATGAGGAACATGGCCTTGACTCTTGGTTATAATAGATTGTGAAGCAAAATTGGTTTTGGGCAGCCAATACCCAATATAAGGTTTGCTTATTAAGTCAATTAGAATTCCCAAAGTTAGATCGGTAACAATTTCATATCTTCACTGTCAAATTATCAATAACAGCAAATTGTTCCATAAGCCAACATTTTTTTTTCTGTGCGGTATCTCATAACAGGCCTGATTCTTAAGATGCATGCCAGAATGAATTGGTCATAACCAAAAGAACTTGTCTCAGAAATTTCTAATTGAAGGAGGCTAAAATATCTCCTTTCCATGAAAATTACCTATTAATGCATGCTTCTATGAAATCATTCACCAATTTGTGGAGAAGATATTTAGACAATATACAGATCAACGATAATCATTGTCCAAAAGATATCTGTTAATCTACAAAAATATATTAGTGCACCAATTAAAATTAACTTTTGCCTTATGTGTTACTATATTAGAATGGTAATTCTTTCCCAGACGGTTTAAGGTTATATTGTGAAGCACTGGGAAGTTAGAGCCCATCATGCATTAGTTTTATTGGAAAGAATGATGCATGCAGACTCGTTGGCCAATTGGGAAGCATTTTTATTACTTACTTGAAGATGATTTCATCTGTTGCTATTGGATCTTTGGAAGAGGTTAGACGATACTTGAAATTTTGCAAAGAGAATCTGAGAAAAACGTGCAAGTACTTTTATAGCAACATTTAACCACTACACTGGTAATATGTTTCCCATATTTGCTAAACTGAGATTCAATTACACATTTACACATACCCCATTGATAAGAAAAGGTGAGTTTAGGACCCTTTTCGGCGATTGTTACATAATCATTAGGTGAAGTAAAATAGGACAGCTGGACAGAATATTTTCATGTTAGAAATTATGATAGCGGGATAGTGATTGGAGCAACTGCACAAATGCACATAAAGATTTCCATCAAAATCTTCATATGTAGGTCACAAATCCATGATCTTTTAGGCGAACATTCACCTTCTAAATATTTTGCATTAGGATTTCTTTCAGTATACCACCTAAACTTCAGGCATTAACTTATAAAGTTTAAATGGAAAACAATTCTTCATGTTAGAAAATTAAGTTCTTTTATAACCTGTTTATGTTCGTACATAACTCAGATGCTTCATCTTATCCGTTTGTGCTCTTTGTGAAGTTTAACCATGATTCCCTGACTGCCCCATGCCACCTGTTTCCTCTCCCATATGTACGTTTCTAAAAGAGAACGTTGAAGTGGCTGGCTGAGTTACTAATGCTCGACTCCCAAATTTCTCAGCATTAAGTGATGCACTCCTATGCTAATTTCCTAGACTAACTACTAATGTCTGAGCTTCTATTGCTAATGCATGAATGCCAGATATCTTAGCATTTATATCATGTACTTCCCATATCATTTCCCAAAATTTAGCTTTTTGATTTTATACGATAAACAGGTCCGTGGTTATGGTCCCAGATCCAAGGCTGGACGTTTCCCATCACAAAGAAGCGGACCAGGTTCTCTGCTCCCTATTGGACTTCAAGCCGAGCGAATGGGGCCTACGACCTTTTGAAGATGTGGTGAGTTGAACCACGCAGACAGATTTAATAAGTTTTAGATTTATTTGCGGTCATGATTTAAGTCAGTTGATAACATGTTCATCATTCTTATTTTGCAAGAATTGTTGAATTTATTTTATCTTTGTTAGGCCAAAATGCACGTATGACAATATCGCCCCCTTCAATTTAATCTAAAGCCTTTCATCAATGACGTCTATAAGATGAAGCTGGCTTTCCATCTTATTGTAGACCTTATAAATCTCGAGTGAGACTTAACTGAATTTTTCGTGTGGGGGGGGGGGGGATGCTTCACCGCACGGTTGTAGTTTGTTCCCCCGCTAAGAGCAACGGAGTGCGTGATTGGTAGGGGCGGTACATAGGAACTATTTGTCTTCGCTGACTTGTGTTATATTCTCAAGAGGATCAAGTGGAGAGTTTTCAGACTAGGAGGTTGTTGAGAGAGGGATGGAGGGTAGGATAGAAGCAGGAATTAGTTGGATTGAAGTGAGGAACAAGGTGTGCAGTTTTGTTACCGGTGTGGCAGCGATCTTTCTATTGACGTGGCTTACGAGGTATTAGAAATCCTGGTTCGCCGCATTAAGGATGTTGGATATGCCTGGTTTTCTGCGTTATTTGAAGGAGTGAGATAATAACATGAATATTGTTTATTACCACTGAAACAAGCATTCCGTGATTAATTTCCAAATAGGTGTGCTTTTGTGAGCAACAGGAGGTAAAGGTCATTCATCATGATAGCTTACTCTTTCATGAAATGGTGGAATGGTAATTGGAGGAGCTGGAGGACTTGCAATTGGCAGAGGAGACTTGAGGCTGGAGGTGGTAACGGTGGATTGGAGGAAGTGGGAGCAGTGACGGGGTGATCCTCGCCTTCAAAGAGCCATCAAGATTGCCTAAGACGGGCGTTCTATGAGAAATTATATCCTACACTGCAATTGCATCAAGACGAGTGTTTGATAAATGAAGTCTATCAGAATGAGCTGCTGTAATTGGCAGCATGTATGGCTGCATGATGCAGGCAATCTAGGGTATAATTTTTCTTACACCATTTCAGCCCTAGCATGAGATTGAAAGTTTTTCATTTCCCATTCGCTCTTGCCACCTTAGACGCATGATGCTTATGCGATCAGCATGGATCGAACTACGAGATTGGAATGAAACATTAATTTGGTAGGCTACGGTTAGACTTTAAACAATGAGAGGTCTGGTAAAATACCAAAAACTTGTTGGGATGTTTGGTTTGCGACCGGAATCGAAGTTAGAATTTTCATGATTGGAATCAGAATGATTTCTATTATTGATGTTTGGTTCATTTAAATATAGGAATTGGAAAGAAATCTTATTTTGGGCCAAAAGGTTGACTCAAATGTTTGGTCAATCATAGCAGCAATCCAAGCTTACAAAACTAATACAGCCCAAAATTTTTTGAAAATATAAAGCTAAAGATTTATATTTTATGAAAAGTAAATTTATATATAATATTAAAAAATTTAAGTAATTTTATCTTTAATATAATTCAATTCGGACTTTTTTCTCTCCTGCCTCGGATTTTCTTTCTTGTCCTATGATTTTTTTTGTCGTGTCTCCTATCGCTGACACCACCTCCATTGCCTACGCCATCAGTAGGGACGAATTTCATGATGACTCATTTTCTAAACTGACACCGACCACCCCCCCTTCTATAATCCTAACCACTCTCCTATGAATTCTTGTCTCGTGCTAGTCCTAGCCCTAACCTTAATCCAACCACTCTCTCTTGATTCGGACTTCGGCATCTTATGGAGTGAAAATTTGGCATTCTCACTACTTTGGCGGATGACGACAAGAAGCAGTTGATGGAGAAGAACGCCACCCCATTCCTCTAGTAGAAGACCGCCGTCGACCCCTTTGTCGTCTCTTGCACCGTCAGCTCTACCTCCATCCTTTGGGCCTCGTCCGTCGCATCCTCCAGCGCCACCACTAACCACTAGTTAGCCAAATGCCCCATGTCAGCTGCTCGTATGTGGTTGGACGTCCTAGTGTTGTTGCCATCCGTCCAAATGACCTCTCCTACACTCCCAACTGTCTCTTTCACCATTGCAAGCCGGCCTCCTCCCTCTTTTCTTATCTGTTCGTCATCGAGTCAATCGCTGCCAACCTTACTTCTTTGTCGGCACCCACGAGCATGTCTCCTCTGAGGTCGACAATGATGGAGGTAGTAGTGATAGGAGTATAGGGAGAGGATGTAGAAGGATGGGAAGAGATCGCCGATGGTTTTTTTATTATCATTCCGGTGGAATGAGATCTCAATCCAACGGGAAGAGTCTGGATTGGATTGGGCTATTCCCATTATGTCCTAGAACTAGAATCGAAATGAGACTCCCTCCTTCCAACCAAATGATTGAAATATGAGTTATCAATTTTTATTCTCATTTCAGACCTCCACTTTCTTCAATCGAACACCATTAGAAAGATTTTACTATATTTTGTCGTGAAAAATTACAAACATCTTGAATGTTCAAACCACGTCTTTCTATATAAAAATCTAGGTCTATTTTCTTTCCTCTTCTTGCATGATTTTTTTTGTTCCTTTTGTCCCTTTTTGTCTGGCCCGCCATGGCTTCTTCCGGTAATAGCAATAACTACATGAAGAAAAGAAAAGGGTGAAGTTGATGGCATCGGATTGAGAGATGTTCTAGGTGGAGGCGGCAACGACGAACATGTCAAAACATCATATCAATAATGAGAGTGAGGTAGAGTTGTTATGCTCAACTCGCTCGAGTTTGAAAATTTTTTTTTGGCCACTCCACCAAAGATTTTAGGCTTGGTAAGCTGGGCTGGGCTTAAAAAATAAATCCTTTTAATAAATAAACTTGGGTCAAGCTTGGGTATTATTGTCCAAATATTTTTTATTTTTCTTATATTATTTATATTTAATGTATTTGTAGACTTGTTAATATATCAACGGGATAATAGATATGTTGTAGATTGTTAGCAATATTATGCATTTGTAGACTTGTTTAACATTCTCACATACGTTAAATATTTTTTTAGAACGTAAAAAATGGTCATGAAATTCAAGACTTGGTATGAAGCCTAAAATCCGAATAAGAGGTGGGGTTTTCGTCGGATTCTCATCCCGACTCGAGCAAGTGGCAAAAGCCTTTGAAGGTGGCTCGATGATGCTTACCACATCGGTAGATCGGGTCAGCCTTAGTCGGATCTAGATCTGCATACGACCTATTGATGGAAATGGAACTGGGCTAAGAGCCCGGCCCAGTGAAGCCTGCATCTGACCTGGGCCTATTGGACTTGCTTATGGCAGAACTGGGCCAGGTCTCGGGCCCTTTCAAGCAGGCGAGGAGCTCATCGCCCCCAAACCTCACATTGGGCCAGCTCTACAAGGAAGGGACCATGGCTGAGGGGCTCAATGGTGACCAGGTCGTTTCTTAGCACTTACGAGTGGTGGCGACGCGTCAACGCCAACATCGATAACTAAAGCGAGGGGAGCTGGGAAGATGGGGGTGCTCTTACCCCTAACGGATCTAAGATGCTTAACCTCCAGCGCACAATAGGTCTCATCGGACTAATCTGACGAGGAAACAAGTTGGGGAGAGGAAGGGGAGCTTGACCTCTGCCCCTCCCAGTCATTTGGGCAAGCAACCCTTGGTGGGGTTGAGGCTTCCAGGTCCTTTGGGCCCTAGTTTGGCTAGGATGGAAAGGCAGCCAACTGTGGTGGCTATGGGGAGTAGTTTGGGGCTTTGGATCATGAATGGTGGCCGAGCATGTTAGGGAGACTTTATGTGGAGGGAGCTGGGAAAATAATACAGCCCAAAATTTTTTGAAAATATAAAGCTAAAGATTTATATTTCATGAAAAGTAAATTTGCATATAATAT
This sequence comes from Cocos nucifera, assembly GCA_006176705.1. Classification (NCBI taxonomy): domain Eukaryota; kingdom Viridiplantae; phylum Streptophyta; class Magnoliopsida; order Arecales; family Arecaceae; genus Cocos; species Cocos nucifera. The sequence continues at coordinate 767,145 of QRFJ01000179.1, read as the reverse complement.
TAAAAATTTTTAAATAATTTTATCTTTAATATAATTCATTCCGGATCTCCCCCCCCTACCTTGGATTTTCTTTCTCTCTCTGTGATTTTTTCACCATGTCCCCTATCACCGACAGCACCACCTCCACTGCCTACGCCGTCAGCATGGACGAATTCCATGACGACTCATTTTTTGGACCGACACCGACCACCCCCCTCCTATAACTCTAACCACTCCCCCATGGATTCTTGTCTTGCGATTGCCAGTCCTGGCCCTAATCCTAATCCAACCACTCTCTTGATCCGGGTTCCAACATCTTGCAGGGTAAAAATTTGGCATTCCCACTACTTTAACAGACGACGATAAGAAACAGTTGACGACGAAGGTCGCCACCCCATTCCTCTAGTAGAAGACCGCTGCCAACCTTTTTGCCACCTTTTGCACCATTAGCTCCACCGCCATCCCCTGGGCCTCGTCTGCTACATCCCCCAACGCCACCACTAGCTAGCCGAATGCCTCATGTCAGCCACTCGTATGCAGTTGTATGCCCTAGCGCTGTCGCCACCTATCCAAATGACCCCTCCTACATTCCCAACCACCTCTTCCACCATTGCAAGCTGGCCTTCTCCCTCCTTTCTTGTTTGTCTGAGTCGATCGTTGCCAACCTTGCTCCTTTGTCGGCACCCACGAGCATATCTCCTCCGAGGTCGACAACGATGGAGGTAGTAGTGATGGGTGTATGGGGAGAGGATGTGAAAGATGGGAAGAGATCTCCTCCGATGGGTTTTTTATTACCATTTCAGTAGAATGAGATCTCAATCTAATGGGGAGAGTTCGGATTGGATTGGGCTATTTTCATTCTATCTTAGAATTAGAATCGAAATGAGACTCCCTCCTTTCAACCAAATGATTGAAATTTGAGCTATCCATTCTCATTCTCATTTCAGACCTCCACTTTCTGCAATCGAACACCACCAGAAAGATCTTACTGTATTTTATCGTGAAAAATTATAAACATCTTAAACGTTCAAACCACGTCTTTCTATATAAAAATCTAGGTCTATTTTCTTTTCCCTTCTTGCGTGATTTTTTTGTTCCTTTTGTGCCTTTTGGTCTGGCCCGCCCTTCTTCTGGTAATAGCAATAACTACACGAAGAAAAGAAAAGGGTGAAGTTGATGGCATCGGATTGGGAGATGTTCTAGGTGGAGGCGGCAGTGGCGAACATGTCAAAACATTAGATCGATAATGAGAGCGAGGTTGAGTTGTTCTGCCCGACTCGCTCGAGTTTGAAGTTTTTTTTGGATGACTCCGCCGAAGATTTTAGGCTTGGTAAGCTAGGCTAGGCTTAAAAAATAAACCCTTTTAATAAGTAAACCAGGGTCAGGCTTGGGTATTACTGTCTAGATGTTTTTTATTTTTCTTGTATTATTTATGTTTAATGTATTTGTAGACTTGTTGTTAATATATCAACTTAACGGGGATAATAGATATGTTGTAGATTGTTAGCAATATTATGCATTTGTAGACTTGTTAAACATTCTCAAATATGTTACATATTTTTTTAAAACTTAAAAAATGGTTATGAAGTTCAAGACTTGGTATGAAGCTTGAAGCCCGAATAAGAGGTGGGGTTTTTGTCGGGTTCTCCTCCCGACTTGAGAGTGAGTGGTAGAAGCCTTCGAAGGTGGCTCGGTGATGCTTACCACATCGGTAGACCGGGTCAGCCTTAGTTGGATCTAGATCTGCATACGACCTATTGATGGAAATGGAACTGGGCCAAGAGCCCGGCCCAGTGCAACCTGCATCTACCCTAGGCCTATTGGACTTGCCTATGGCAGAACTGGGCCAGGTCTTGGGCCCTTTCAAGCAGGCCACGAGCCCATCGCCCCCAAACCTTACATTGGGCCAGCTCTACAAGGAAGGGACCATGGCTGAGGGGGCTCAATGGTGACCAGGTCATTTCTTAGCACTTACGAGTGGTGGCGACAGGCCAAAAGGCCATCGCGCCAACACCGATAACTAGAGCGAGGGGAGCCGCGAAGATGGGGGTGCTCTTACCTCTGACGGATCTAAGATGCCTAACCTCCAGCGCACAGTAGGGCTCATTGGACTAATCTGACGAGGAAACATGTTGGGGTGAGGAAGGGGAGCTTGACCTCTGCCCCTCCCAGTCATTTGGGCAAGCAACCCTTGGTGGGGTTGAGGTTTCCAGGTCCTTTGGGCCCTAATTTGGCTAGGATGGAAAGGCAACCAACTGTGGTTGCTATGGGGAGTAGTTTGGGGCTTTGGGTCATGAATGGTGGCCGAGCATGTTAGGGAGACTTTATATGGAGGGAGCAATGATGGGGAAGTAAGGTGCTCGGTAGGAGTCGAGCAGATTATAGTGGGGTGCTCCAAGCCACATGCAGAATTGGTCCATCCCCTTCAGAATCCTCTCAGCCACGAAGATCCGGTCTAGAGTACCATACGGGCAGGAAAGCCATCCTTCTTATTAACCTATAGGGGATTGATGCAACTTCATGACCTAGACCTATATGTGGAGATACGGTTAAGCGAGAGTAGGTTAAATTGTGCCTAGCACTACTACAGAATAGGACTATAAAAGCGATTCGTAATCACTATCGTAGCTCAAAAAATTACTACTATGCCACTACAGCCATCGCTGTAGGTCTATGACAGTGGTTATTGTAGCAGTTATGAAAATCGCTGCCATAAAGTATTTATTACTGCAGTTTTTAAACCGCTTAATACAATAGTTGATATATAGCCTATGACAGCGATTGATACGTCTACGACAGTGGTTGTAAAACCGCTATCATAGTTTTTGAATAATTAAAAAAATATAAAATTTTTAATTTTTTATATATTTTATCTGATAAATGTAAAGATATATAATATAAAAAAAATATTATAAACATAAAAATATTTCTAAAATGCTAAAATTTTATTATCGAATAAAATTTATTATAATATTTTTTTAAAAAATACATCAAAAGTTTTCTAAATCTACATCATCGTCGTTACTAAGAGATGGAGCACGAGCTGGAGCCAGAGCTGGAATGCGGATCAATATATCCACAAAGCCTGTGAAGGCACCTCCAAAACGCTCCTCAGCCCGATCTGCCCGCGTCGCAGCATGATCTGCCCATGCCAATGCCTTCTCAAGTTTCTCCCGACTGACGACACCGAAGGTCTGTGAAGAAATACTCGCCTCAAACCAATAGTTGGTCGGCGTATGTCCGAGACTGCATCGGATCCTCCCAGAGTGCTCAAGCCCTAAAACCTGAGATAGAGGATCATGGAGGCCAGAGGTATTCGGGCCCTCGCTCGTGAGCGCATCTAATTGATCCTATAATTATAAATTTAAATAAAATTTTATAAAAAATACTATAATACTAATCATATATACTAATTATTTAATATTTATAAAAATTCTTTCGATCGCAGCATTCATCGACCTATCCTTCTTATCCGTATGGTTGGATCGGAAGATCTCGCTATGGCTAGATATCACTCCATCTCTAATCAGCTATAACAATGGATCAATTTATCAAAAATATAAAAAAAATATCAATTTAATTTATCTAATAAGATTTAGAATTCATTACCTCTCTATGCACACGACTAGCCATAGACTCACGGTTGAGTGTGTGCGTATATTGTTGGACTGTCTGATTCTCCCGATTCTGATGAAAGGTAGCCTAATAAGTATTTAAATAAATAATAAATATTTTAAAATTATTTAAATATAATTTTAAGTATATTGAAAAGTTTAAAAGTTAGTAATTTTATCTTAAACTCCTAGCTCCTCCAATATATAACCATCCTCTCCCACTGATTCGAAGGACAGTCCTGTATCCAACAAGCTTCTTCGGAGTGTCTCATCGGTGCTCGAGCCATCCTCTATAGAGCTTGATCTTGTAGCCTCGATACAACTCTCCAATCTTCTTCAGTCGGGCATCTCAAGTTCTCTCATGATCAAAAAAGTCGTACATCCTCTGCACAAAATTATCAAAAATCAGTTACAAAATTATTTTAATCAAATATAGTGTAAACATATAAAATGCATAAATATAATTAAGATGCACTTACCCATATCTTCTCCCAAACTCGATCCCTGACAGTAGCATCCATCAATCGCTAGTCTCTGGGCTCTACGGGAATAATATCTGACCACCTCACAAGCACTCCAAAAAAGGAATGCATCTTCTGCGTGGTCTCCCTTACTGGCCTCCCCTCTGCATCATACTGCACCATCATTTGATGCTGTCGGTTCGATACATGCGCCATACGTGTGGAACCACGAAATGTCCGACTGGATAATGCACCTATAATGAAAATACATTATGTAAATATATAAGTATATAAATACTATATAAAAAATAAATAAATAATATAATAAAAATGTACACTCAGATGTCGGTGGAGTAGCATGTATCAGAGATGTGGATGATGGTGGAGGCTCAGATGTCGATGGAGTAGATACCATCGATGGAGTAGATGCCAGTGGTAGAAGTTCCTAAGCAGCCGATGCGGAGATGGATGGAGTATACTTCGACTGCTCCTCAGATGCTGAATCCGCATAACTCGTCAAGAGGCATGGATGAAAGCTAGATGGCGTTTCGATGCCATTATGACCTACAACGTTAATGAACATTAATCAATATAACATATTGAACAATAATCAAAGATATGCCTAGATACCATTCGTATAATTATATATAAATATACAAATGCCAAAGATTATATATACTAATCAATTGACACATCTATCGCTATGCAATGCAATAAACAAAAGCAACAAGACGGAGGTTCTCTTAGCAACCGACATGGCACGGCACGGCCTATCGACACGGCACGGCCCAAAGCATGGCACGGCCTACCGGCACGGCACAGTCCACGGCATAGCATGGCACGACCTACCAGCATGGCTCAAATGTGGAGCTCCGCGTAATCCATTGAGGAGTGAGGGTGAAAACTAGATGGCATTTCGGTGCCATCGTGATCTGCAACGTTAATCAATATGAGTTTGAGTATTTAACCATATATTTCATGAATGGATGTAGGTCTTTTCATGTATTTAAATTGAAGAATCATTTCAAGAAAAGATCTACAAAAATTTATCAAGTCAAGATCCGAAGAAATTTTTCTTAAGCTTCCAAAGATCAGAAGAAAGAGAGCTCTTTGATCAAAACAAGAAAGATATAAAGGAGAATTCAAATAAAAATCAAATCTCTTTGCTTGATAGCAAAAATCTCTCAAAAATCTTTTTGATCAAAATAGAAATTCAATTTTTTTGCTCTGAAAGCAAGAAGTCTCGCAGGATTCTCGATCTCCCTAATCCCTCTCTTCCTCTCTCGATCTATCTCTCTCTCCCTCTTTCAATCTACCTCGTCGGCAAGGTCGGACCCCCTCCCTCCCTCTCTCCCTCTCTCGATCTCCCTCGTCGATGACGGCGGCGAGGCCGAACCCCTCCCTCTCTCATTCTCTCGATCTCCTTCACCAGCCTCCCCTCCCTCCCCCCCTCTCTCTCTCTCGATCTCCCTCACCGACGACGACGGTGAGGCCGAACCCCTCCCTCCCTCTCTCTCCCTCTTCCTTTCTTAGTTTCGGATCCCAAAATCAGGTCCGGATATCCGAGATCGATTAGGGTCTGAGTCCGATATTTCAACTACGGAGCCATCGGAAATTCGAATTTGGATCTGGTACCAGTAATTAAATCGGATCCGAATCTGAATATGTAGGTTTTGACCTAAACCCGATCCGTTGACAGGTCTAGTCCAGTGATCAATAAATAATACTATGAAATTAAAATAAAATTATACCTGTGGCTATAGAGAGGAGGTCGCATCGAAAGCTCCGAGGGTCGTCGGTGATGGCGCTAGAGGAAGACGATGACGCTAGAGGTAACCTACGAAACAAGAGCAAGATAGTGAAATAGAGAGAGAAGAGAGAGAAAGAGATAGAGAAAAGAGAGAGAGGGGAGAGAGAGGGAGAGGGGCCCAGAGGGGTGCCGTGATGGAGAGGCCAAGGGAGGGGAGGGCAGGGGGCGGGCGGGCAGGCATAGGGAGGGTAGGGGGTGGGCAGCGGCCGCCGAGGATGGGAAGGGCAGGGGTGGCAGCCGGGGAGGGCATGGGGTGCAGTGGCCGAGGATTGGAGGGCAGGGGCGGTGGCTGAGGATGGGGAGGGCAGAGGCGATGGCGGTCGGGGATGGAGATGGGGAGGGTAGGAGCGATGGCGACCGGGGATGGGGAGGCCATGGGAAGCGGTTGGGGAGGGTAGGGTGAAGAAAATAATGCAAGGTTTGCCATGCTACTTTCAAAAAATATTTCAAAAATAGTAATGATACAATAGAAAATAATTAATTTAATTAATTATCTATTGATTATATCAAATTATTTAATCCTATACATTAAGATCTAAATATAATATGCATGCATACATCAATAGATCTGAAAATAAAACTATGTAATAAATCATTTACTACATCTACGTATTCAGAATACAATACCTTTTTATGGATAGTCGATCACCGCAATCTGAGTCTACCAAATAATATTCTAGTATCACATCACAGCCGCACACGTATCCGGCTTCTACGGTTATGCATACATACATCAATGGATCTGAAAATAAAACTATGTAATAAATTATTTACTACATCTATGTGTTCAGAATATAATACCTTTTTGTGGATAGTCGATCACCATAATCTGAGTCTACCGAATGATGTTTTAGTATCACGTCACAATCGTACATGTGTCCGGCCTCTACGGTTGGTTCACACGGAGCTTCTGATCCTGATCAGCCCCAATGGAGTGCTAGCTCCTCGTCGGGGCCTTCGATGGCTGACCATGATCGATCCAATCGATCTTATATTTTCTAATTTTTTAGATATTTCAAAAAATTAGAACATAAATATTGGAGGATAATAAAGATGTGTGTCAAATTTGGTGGCGATCCGATGCTTACAGCACTTGATCTCTCCATCCGAACCCAGATTTCTAAATCTAGGATTTCACTCGACCCAAAAATTCTGACACACTAAAAATTCTATCACGCTCTCTCTGTGTGGAGTTTATCCATGAAATAAATTTATATAGAAAGATAACTTTCAGATCTATAATTTCTATTTAGATCATATCTAAAAATAGGATATCCTTAGAGGTAAAAATCACAAGAGAAGAGAGGCATAAAGAAAAAGAAAAGTGTTGCAGGATCCTATTCACCTTCACTCCGAGATTTTTCTCGCCCAGAACTAATGTCCAAACACTCTAAAATTTTTACCACATAATGCTAACCCCTTCTCCTACACGCAAAAAAATTCTCATAATTTATTGATGTTAATATTATAGGAAAACTACATAAAAAATGATAAGAATCGAATGGTTGAGAGGTTTTAACTACTCACTTAATTTCAAAAATCAAATGAGCCTCTTATCCTTATCCAACGCCCCCTTCCTTATATTTAACATACAGAAGGACTCTCCTTTTGCATGCATATTTTTATTTCTCAAAAAATATTTGACAAACAAAAGAGAGGGCATGGGAAGCAGAGTGAAAAAGTCAAAAATGGTGGGCGCATAAAAGAATTTGAATTCAAACTTCATTTAACTTGATCCTAATTGATTTCAACCAAACCAATTAATTTAGACCCAATTAAATCAGATTAAATCCAACCAAATTAGGCTTAGCCTAATTCAATAAAATTCTAATCAAATTAGAAAATAATTAGATCTACGTCCTGATCAAATCGGGATCAAAACTTCCATAGCAATTAGGTCATCTCATGATTTGATCGAGTTAAATCCAATCGAATCAAATTCAATCGGACTTAATCGAATTCTCATCGCTCAATCAAATTGAGCTAATCGATAATCAAATTGCTAATTAATTCTCTAAAAAATATCTAAATCCAAATCGAATGAGTTACTGGACAACAGAGTCCTATCAACATGAAACTCTTGAAGAGTCCTAAATCAGTGGGATTCTTGAACCCAGTATCCTAAATAAATCGAACTCATGATCATAGAGTCTCAGACTAGTAGAACTCTTAATCAGAGAGTCCCAAATGAGGACTCAGAGTTTCAGTCCAGTAGGACTCTTGATTACAAAGTTTCAATCCAGTGGGACTCTTGATCATAGTGTCCTAGATTATCAAGACTCATGATCAGAGAGTCTCAGATAAGTAGGACTCAGAGTCCCAGTCCAATAGGACTCTTGATCATAGAGTTCTAGTCTAGTGAGACTCTTTGACCATAGAGTCCCAGATAAGTTGGACTCAGAGTCCCAGTCCAATAGGACTCTTGATCATAGAGTCCCAGTCCAATGGGACTCTTGATCATAGAGTCCCAGATCAATGAGACTCTTGATCAGCCATCAGATCAGATAGAAACTTCTAATATGTGTGACCTTACAGGTTCAAACCTAAGTCGGTAGCACAGAAATCAATTTCTATACTAATCGAAGTGACCATCTAGCAATGGCATCCGACGTTCAAATAGGTCGAATAATCACAATCGCAACATTCAGAACCTACCATATAATTCATCCCTATGATCTCTATTTAATAGATGACTCAAGATTAGACTATCAACCTTAGAAAATATATCCATTGTCTCAAAGAAATTAGTCCCGTGACTCCTCACTAAGACTATCCTGGCCAAGACTTTGCTAAATTAAAATATAATTGAACACAGGTCCTGAAATTAGGAGTGGTCAATTTCATTTTGATACACGCACCGACTTCACAAGTACTTGATTGTGTCCAGAAACCTTTCATCACTGAATTAGAAATTCAGATAGTCTGGCACCAAAATACAGTGAGTTGCTTGGAAGTCACCGTGGTGATCTCAGATCGAAGGAACATTTATACCTATATGCCATCGAAGCTAATCTTGACTGGAGAAAAGCTTCGAAGTTGGTCACGTTCAATGCAGATGTACCCATACATCTCATTTGCATGCCATATCAGTGTCTCAACACTCCTTGATTATGAGGATAACCAATCTATATGGCACACAACAATCTATACTTGATAAACATTGTCATCCTAAGTAACAACGTATCATTTGATCATGAATTATTTAAGAACTAAATGATAAATTTTTTTTTGCCGAATCTAGATAGTCCTAAGGACTTCATCATAACACAGAAGTTCATTAGAAGACAACAGAATTTATGATGAAAAATATCAAAATAATTTTTATTAATTTATATTTTATATATAATTATAAATATATGGTCCAACCATCAACAGACTGACGATTGGCTTTGGGATACATTCCCAATAGAAGGTGGATGGTCGAAGATGGAGAGGGCAGGGGCGGTGGCGACCGAGGATGGGGAGGGCAGGGGGTGGGCGACGGTAACTAAGGATGGGAAAGGCAGAGGGCGGTGGTCAGGAAGGGCAGGGGCGGAGGCGGTGGCGGCCAGGGATGGGGAGGGCAGCACGGGGGGTGGGACGAGCGAAGGGTGGACGAAGACCACCGGAGAGGGGTCGACATGAGGGGGGACGAGCGGGAGGGGGGTGACGTGGCACGAGCAGGGGGTGACGGCTGCTAGGGATGGGGAGGCGAAGGGGGAGGAGGGGGCACTGAGAGGTGGGGTCGGTCGGGGGAAGGAGGGGCAGCATCGGTCGGAGGGGGGAAGACTTGGGTGGAGTCTCACCGATGATGGAGAGGAGGGGAGAGAGAGAGAGAACACACGGAAGGGAAGAAAGGTTTAAGAATCTTTAACCTATCCTACGGCAGCAATTTTTGAATCACTGCCATAGATCTATGGTAGCAGTTATTGAAAACTACTGTAATAGATCTACGACAGTAATTTTTTAACCACTACCATAGATCTATAGCAGCGATTTTCAGTAACCACTATCGTAGGTTGAAAATAATTTTTTTTATTTTTTTAAAATATTATATAATTTTAAAATTTAATACTCATTTTCATCATTCATTATCTAAATAATTATCATTAGAGTGTCGTCACAAAAGATCGCCTCGATTCGATGGCCCTAGCTTCATCGATCAAAAAAATTCGATTTCGATAATCTCGAACGATGATGCGGTGATCTGATAGATCGAGATCTTCGATCGATCCAAAAATCTGCAACAATGATCTCGGTGATATTTATAGCATACTATCAAAATTTTACTTCAATCGGATATCGTTATCATGATCAATTTAGTATGAAATAATTTTAATCGTTAAATTAAAAATAAACGATCAAAAGGCTAAACGACATCCAATTATGAGAAAATTTTTTAGTTAAATGATCTTTACTATAATTTTAATCATTTTATACGACGATGATAGTAAAATTCAAATCATTTTCGTATGAACTATTCATGTTAAGTAGATATTGCAAAAGCACGAGCATAACAACCGACGGAGTTTAAGAATGGTTATCAGACGACGTATAATTTTAGATCATTCTTAATCTCACGAGTTGAATTTTATAATTACCATCATAAAAAATAATTAAAATAGTAGCCAAGATCATTTATAAAAAAAATTATCTCATAATCAGATATCGTCTGGTCCTTTGATCATTCGTTTATCATTTAACGGTCGAAATTAATTTATACTAAATTGATCAAGATAACGATATCCGATTGAAGTAAAACTTTGATAGTATGCTACAAACATAACCGAAATCATCGTTGCAGATTTTTGGATCCATCAGAGGTCTCCATCTATCAGATCATTACATCGTCGTTCATGATCGTCAAAATTGAATTTTTCTGATCAATGAAGCTAGGGCCATCGGATCGAGGTGATCTTTTGCGACAATACTCTAATGATAATTATTTAGATAATGAACAATGAAGATGGGCATTAAATTTTAAAATTATATAATATTTAAAAAAATAAAAAATATATATATATGATAGTGGTTATAAATAATCGCTACCATAAATCGACTTATAGCAGTGGTTACAAGAAATCGCTGCTATAGGATCGATCTATAGCAGTGATTTTTCTAACCGCTGCTGTAGGTCCGACCTATGGCAGCGATTATCGTTAACCGCTGCAATAGGTCTAACCTATTGCAGCGATTACAAAGAATCACTGCCATAGGTCGGCCTATGACAGCAGTTTCTTATAATCGTTGCTATAGATTGATCTATAGTAGCAATTCTTTTTAACCACTGTCATAGATTCTATTATAATGGGTTTGAAAATCGCTGCCATAGTATGCGCTATCGTAGGCTCTTTTTGTAGTAGTATAATATCGCTTCCTATAATCTTAGGATTTTTATGCAATTGAATCCCAAAATCTTGCGAAGGAATTATTGTGGTGTGGAAATTGAGGAGTGCTAGTATGGCTATATTCCATAATTGTAAACAGGAGGCTGTACTTGTAATATCTGAACCTAATGAATCTCCTTGGATGTTATCGGATGTCTATGTTAGTACAGAGTATAGACAGAGATGAGTGCTTTGGCATAAAATCTCTAAGTTGATTGAGCAGGATATCCCAACCCTGATGGCTGAGGATTTCAATTGTATTGATTGCCCTCGAAAGAAAAGGGCGTAAACCCTTTTCTGAGAAGATCAGGGAATTCTAAGATTTTATTGTGGCAAATGGTTTGGTTGACTTTGAGTTCTCCAACCCATGGTTCACCCAGCGTAGCAATCAGCTAGGTGGAGCTAGAGTTTGGGAGTGGATTAACAAAGCTTTTACTACAGCTTGCTAGATCCAGATGTTCTTAAGTTATCAGATATGTCACCTTCCCTGGATTTCATCTAATTATTATCGACTTCTAATCTCCATAGATACGAGGTCAATTTACTAGAGCCATTTCCTATTTGAGATGTTTTGGCTATCCTACCGCTTCTCTTGAGATATCGTGTATGAGGTGTGGTGGCTACCGATCTATAGAGATGCCATGTACTGAGTCACCCACAGATTGGAACTAGCCAAATGCAAGCTCCGCCGATGGAATAGGGGGAAGTGGGCAATATCTTCAAGTGCCTAGAGCATATTGAGGAGTTGATCTCAAATCTCTAGCTGATGAAGGAGAGGGATGGCGGGCTCTTTGATGATGACCTCGCCTCGTGGAGCTCTGATGGAGACTCTTTTTGCACCACTCACTTCTTTGACAGTAGGAGACTTTATGGTGGTAAAAGTTTAGGATTTTGTAAATCCTGAAGGAGGATAGGAGTACTCACTTCTTTCATCAATCTATCATTATCAGGAGACATAAGAATTAGATTTGGGATCTACACGACCCTAGCAGGCAGTGGATCGACAATGAGGACACCATCAAATAGGGGATCCTTCATTTCTTCATTACCAGGTTGGGGATCTTTGGGTCTTTCTCTAGCCCGCTTTCGACCATTCAAGTTTCTATAGTAGAGAATGATGAGTTGACTAGGGAGGTGTCAAGCGAGAAGATTTGGTAGGCTTTGTGATTCACAATGAGAGATAAAGCATCAAGACCGGACATCTTTCCTCTGCTCTTTTTCAAGAGATATTAGAGCATCATTTGTCATGAAATTGTGGAAGTTGTGCAGTAGTTCTTTGCAAACTGAGAGAGTGCCAGCATCTTGAAAGCAGACTTTTATTACCTTGATCCTCAAGAGGCAGAACGCCTCTGAGTCAAGCCACTTCAAGCCTATCTGCCTATGCACAACTTTGTACAAGGCATGTGCTAGAGTTCTGGTTGGCAAGATGGAGCCTCTTCTTCCTCATTTTATTAGCCCAAAGCAGGGTGCTTTTGTAGGTGGCTACAGTATTTCTAATGATGTCCTAATTCTCTAAAAGTTCATGCATGACCTCTAGTATGTTGCCCGATAGAGCTTGATGACAATTAAGCTCGACATAGAGAGAGCTTATGACCACATGTGTTGGGACTTCTTTTACTTAGCCTTGAGGAGCTTTGGATTCGATAGTTGATGGATGAGTTGGGTCTGTACCCCATCCTTTGCCATCCTAGTCAATGATATTCCAATGGCTTTTTTCAACTCTGTTGTTGGCTTTCGCCAAAGTTGCCCCTTATCCCTCTTTTTATTGTTTATGTTGATGTTTTTTCTCGTGCTTTGCATGTTATCTCTCTAAGCTAGGATGTTGATGCCTATACATGTGCTCTTAGGGCCCAGTCTATTTTCCACTTACTCTTTGCGGATGAATATTTCTTATAGCCTATTCCCCTTTAATAGATTATTGTATAGTCTTAGGGCAAAAGGTCAACCTTCTAAAGTCCACCGTCTATTTCAATCCAAAGACAAACCCACAAATAAGGAATGCAATCAGTGAGTGCCTAGGGATTATGAAGCATAGGGGAGTGTGGCAATACCTAAAGATCCCGTGTCGGAGATTGTGAAGATTAAAGTGCACTGACATGGAGCAAGCATCCGGGTGTAGATGGAGGGCTGGCAAGCCAGATCGATGTTCATGATCAATAGAGTGACTCTAGTTCAGTCAGTCTTATTCTCTATGTTGGTCTACTATTTTTTCGGCACCATTCTACTGAGGACCTCTCCGATGAAGCTAGAGCAGTTTTTTCAAGGATTCTTGTGGGGCTTGTGTAAAGACGAAGTAGGAAGAATTCATCTTGTTGCCTGGGATATCATCCGACTAGGGAGGGTGGTCAGGGCATCTAATTATTGTTGGCTAGACAAGAGGCTTCAATTGCCAGGCATATAGCTCGCTTTCTTCCGAAGCTACAAAGGCTTTGGAGCTTGATAGTAAGGGCTAAGTATGGGTGATCGGTGATCATGCACCCGGTGATCATGAGGGTGTGGATTTTATGATCCACAATCTGAATGCGGGCCTCATGGCAACAGGTGGCAATTACTTGTCTAATACTATCATCTTGAGAGTTGAGCTAAGGTTGGCTTGAATGACATCACTCATGCATAGTGGATCCTCCGAGCTAATTGATTGATTATTGAGAGGAACTCAAGCATGGTAGTTAGGTGGATCCAGGGCCGAGCAAAGGTGACTCTTAACCACCCCTTACCATGTGATATCCGGAGGATTTTATCAGACCGTGCTTCTCTGATAGTCAAATATGTGGTACATTGAATCGCTTTCTTTATAGCCTAGCATTTGATGGACGTACTATGGAGTGATGATTCGGTTATCCTAAAAGAGTTTAAATTTTTTTTCCTAATTGCATTGGATATATTCATACTAGACTTGTATGAACCTATCTATTTTTATTTTAAAAAAAAAACAGAGGGAGGGAGGGGAGGGAGGGAGGGAATTCATTTTCTTCAATGCTTTTTTTTTTTTGCTTTTTTTGTTGGTCGTAGCTACTACAATTTGATCTCCTCGGTTCAGAAGGCTTGTAGGTTTCTCGGGCAGAGCCAACAATAACATTAAATATTTAGAATTTTGAGTCCTGAAAACTGGTTTAAGATCTACTTGTATAATGCTGCAAACACATCCTACAAAGATCAGATCTGGCCTGCTCAACTAGTATTCTTCTAAAAATACATCTAGCTAGCCCAATTCTCATTTGAACCAGCCAACAAACCCAGGTTCCATTAAATGAATCCAATCATTAGCATTTTGTTGGTGAACATTAGCATAAATATTTCAGAAAAAATGTTCTGAAAAGAATTTTTAAAACAAAGTGAGAAAACGGAGAGTAGCAGGAAGTAAGAGAAGCATTAAATGACAAAGGTCAAGTTTAGCATAAGTTGGATCCTTCACACTTTCTTGCACTTGGCCGGTCCAGACCATTGGAGAAATACTACTAAACTCTTTGCATTCTGTTTGCTCACGGCGTTTCACAATCCATTGTTAATTAATGTGAAAGCAGAGCACTTTCTCGAGGCCCAGCTTCTCAAGTCAATCTAACCAAGCCGCTTCATTCAACCGACCACGGCCCCCACGAATCTTACACAAATAAAACGTGAACGACGATCCGAGTTTTATTCATCCCTAGTCTAGAATCTTTTGCATTGGTTAATGTAATTTAAGCACCTGAATCTTACAGACTTCATTGGGTCATGAAGAGTGATAATGTCTGCAAGTCAAATCCAGCCAATTTGATAATCATACTGAGCAATCCTATATCTTTTCTACAAGAGGGAACACGCTCAGGCCCTGAGCAGCAATCATGTCAAGCAGTTACAGCTCCACGGAAGAGCAGTAGCATCGACATTGGTACCTGATAAGAGGCAGACTAACCATAGGCTATTTCCATGATCCAGGAAAACGTGCAACGTATCAATCAAACATAACTGCAAAGGCTATTAGAGAGAATGGCAGCATCACTCTTTCACTCCTCTTCTTTTTTTTTTTTTGGGTAAACTCTTTCACTCTTTGAAATGCACTCAGAAGATGTCCACTTATACATGCTACAGCTCCATGCATAAAATGTCCTGACCGTTCCATTCGCAGCAGAACCCCCTTCCTAAATTATATACTAACTTATTTTTTCCCAATAAATCAACCTAATAATAAAAATATAAGTATATATATATATATATATATATATATATATATATATATATATATATATATATATATATATATATATATTGGACAAAAACCCTGTTAGATGTTAAAAGAATCACAAAGTCGAGATAACAAAAGTCTTTGTAATGGCTGAGAAGTACGGGCAAACTTTATGAGCCCCCCAGCCCCAGAGCCTCCTTTTCCGAGGTGCTGAACAAAACGGTATTACGTTTCCGCAAGGGGTGCCACTGCATCCGAATATCTTAGGAGAAACGACTTGAAGGAACAACTCACCAAACATCCCTCAGATATCTGCCTTCCATTTGCAGGCTTTTCACCATGCTTTCAGTCTTGGAGCTATCCAAAGATCCCTGGAAAACGAATTCAACAGTCAAGACAAGGGATTAGGGCGAAAATGGCTAAATTAATTTCTTTCTGAAAGAAAAAGGCCAATCATATGCTTCCATCTTTAACCGGATTTATTACCAAAAAAAAAAAAAACACACACACACACACACAAGAAAGAGATTATTGACCCCAGATCACACACACATCTGGGTATTTCTGGGCATGCATAACACAAATGACTCTCTCTCTCTCTCTCTCTCTCTCTCTCTCTCTCTCTCTCTCTCTCTCTAATTTGTTATGCAACAAAGACAAACCTAAGGAAAATTATTTTTTAAAAAAAAACAATCATGCTAAAAGTGGACTCTAAGGTAAATTATTAGGGCTCAACTTAAAAACAAAAATGGGCATAGATGTTGCACTAATTGAGGGTAAACTGATGGAGTTAACATAGGCGTGCACCACACAGATTTAAGAAACATCCAGTGAGAAGTATTTTCAGATATATGTTGAACAAATCTCCGAGAAGAAAGGAAGGTGCTGGCTGTTCGCTGGTGGATGTTATATTGAATAAATCAGAAAGAAGAGAGGAAGGTGCAGGCTTTTTACATGTGGATGTCACGTGAAAAGATCCATGACTTGCAATTACTGCAGGGAAAGCCCTAGGGAATCGAAGAATTACCGGCAAATACCAGTTTTGTAAAAAGACATCAATTAGTTGATAATAGTTATAATTCTCAAGTGGATTGTTACCCAGCATGATCGGTAATAAAACAGAGGGACACCGAAAAGGCATGGGCATCCACCACAGACATAAGTGACCACAAATGAAAAGTGATGAAATCTATGTCGAAGAATGCACGAAGAAGAGAGGAAGGTCTGGGCTTTTCACTGATGGATGTTATGTGAAAATATCTAGAACCAGCAGAGACAGTAGACAGGAATGACTGGCAAATGCTGATTCATAAAGCAGACTCCAAATAGTTGGGAAAAGCATGGAACACAATTGTTGTACTCAAGTGGACCTAACACAGATAGATCACATAATGCTCAAGGATACTATGAATTCCAATTTTAAGCTACCACCTCATCAGTATTGATGATGTAAAAGACATTGTAAAAAATTAAATCCAGCTGAAACTTCCGAGTTCTGTGGCACCCATGAATTAATATTCAGCGTATACCTGCTCTTTAACAATGGTATGTAGTGCTCGATGGACATCTCTTGCCATACCCTTAGCATCACCACATACATAAATGAAACCACCTTGTGAGATGATATTCCATACGTCGGAGGCCTATCACATTATAAAATATTTTTTTTTTCAAAAACTGAGATTTGATTTAGGTGGAACTTTGAAAGACATATTCTAATGAAGAATATTTAAAATATTTTCTTAAACAAGGGTTTTTTTTCAACCTTCTCAGCCATTTTATGCTGCACATATTCTTTTGTTGGGCCCTCACGAGAGAATGCCACAATAAGCTCAGAAAGAGCCCCTCTTTCAACAAAGTTTTTCAGTTCATCTTCATAAATGAAGTCCTGCATGAGATTCAAGCCTGTTAGTAACCGGCATGGACTGGTAGTTATACCTATTTTCTTATTTAATGTACCATTTTACGGTTCCTGCATCCAAAGAAGAGAATAGCATGACCAAGTTGCGTGCCATCCTCCTTCAGTGCCAACCTTTCCTGAGAACATCAAGATCATGTAATTGGTTGCAGCAAAACAACTAGCTCAAGGAAAAAATTTTGCACAAAATGTGTAAATTTGAAACAAACCTGCAAGAAGCCCCTGAAGGGTGCCAGCCCTGTGCCAGGGCCAATCATTATAATCGGTACCGAGGAATCTGCAGGCAGTTTAAAATTTGATTGTCTCACAAATATAGGAGCCCAGCTACATTCTTGGCTTTCTTGCAATGGAACAGAATGCTGTAAACAGAATGACATGATTAAGAGATATCAAAAAAAAAAAGGACCCACTGATAAAGGAATGGTAAATAGCTATCCAAATCATTCCCGACATGATTGCCACACAGAAGAGTGAAAAAAATAGCTGAAGCACCCACTTCAGGTCACAAACTCCACTTCTATTTTTATTCATCTTTAATGTTACAACCTCAATAATTTTATTTGTTCAGATTATTTTGACCTTGGTTCAGAAGATTTTAACCCCATATTCAGTAAGTTCAAAACAAGTGTTACATAAAAAATTCTAACAGGTAACCTAAGTTTATGTCAGTATTCATTCCTCTTCTCTCCTTCAGTATGAAAAAGAACCCATATAAGTTGGTTTCATTGAATAGCAACTGTGTACATATTATCATCTAATAATTGATGAAAACACTGTGCAAGCATTATAACTGCAAAAAATAATCATGACAACCATCAACATCTCAGTGGATTACTTAATTGATGATATAACAATGCATAATATAAGGCCAACAAGTGCACGATTCCCCCACCAATGCAAGGTCTGGAGAGAGCCAGTTGTATGCAGCCTTACCCCCCTGTGTGGAGAGACTACTTCCGTATTTCAAACTTGTGAGACCCAAGTTACAATGGACCAACCTTACCATTGCATCAAGGTCCATATACCAATGCATAATATGACTCATACTTAATGTATCATCTTAGAATTAGTGGGGAAAACAGAAGTTATCAGGCACATGGGTCTCCTCTTTCTTTCATCCCACTAATTTGAATACCACATATTATGAATATCGCTAATTTGAATATATATATATATAATGGTCATATTATTTTATGTCAAGAAAATGCCTGATCAAAGTTCAATGATAACATCATGGATCTCATGAAAATGTAGAATCAAATTTTATTTTGAAATGGCAGTCTATAGCGAATACAATGCATATGGCTAAGGAAAGCTGCAACTAGAACTGGCACTGTATGATCGCATCCTTAACAAAGTTTAGAATGACCAATTTTATGCATCTTAACTTCATATATTGACAATATTTCCATGATAAAAAGCAACAAAAGAAGACAAGAGAGCAATAAAAAAGCTAAGTTGATCAGAAAAAAGTAGTACTGGAAGAAAAAGATATACACCTTCATCCAATTTGAACAGACTCCCTTGTGAATCCTTCCTGTTGGTGTTGGTCCGTGCACCAATGCACAAGTCACATGAATTCTAGTTGGTGCCATCCTGGAAAAGTTGAAAGAAATACATTGAGCAAAATATCAAATTAAATGGAGCAAATTATCTCTGAATTTAATGATTACCTTGGTGAAGATGATATTGAGTAATATCTAGGCTGCAAACGAGGGGCTATAGCTGCAAAGAAAACTCCCAGTGGAGGCCTGGCAGAAGGGAACTCAGCCATAACTTCTAGAAGGCTCCTCTGACTTGCAACTATCCACTGAGAATATTCATCCTGCGCCCCAAAAACAAAAACCAAAAAAAGAATCAAAAATGAAAACTTAAATATATACAGCAAAAGAACATTGTACAGGTTCCCAAAAATTATAACAACCTTTCCAGCTGGTGAGGCCAGAAATTTTAACCGCTCAGCTTCATTTGGATCAGATGCATGTGCAGCTAATGAAACTAAAGCACTCTGTACATAACCAGAACAGAATTACATATTCAAGAGGTCAATTATGAGAGAACAGTTTGTGCATCACGAGACTTGGACAGAGACTGACCTTTTTGGGTGAATTCAGGAGATCAGCATATCGTGCAAGTGCAGTTCTTAATGTGCATGGAGATGGGAAAGGAGGTGGTAATGAGCTGCCACTTAGTGGCGTGCCATCCTCTTTGTCAACATGAATAGTGAAAAATGTGTCTGATGAATAACCCAACAGCCTTTCTGCCTCCTCCACAGTCTCAGCACAATTCTCTGCATATACGCCAACATGGTCTCCCGTTTCATACCTGGATGAAAAGAAGCATCAAAAGTGAACAACATAATATTAAAACAAAAAAAATTAAAAAGAATATGGCATATAATACGAAGTATAGGTGAATGAGTACACAATGACATGACTGGCAACGGCGCTAACCTTCAGCAAGCAGAGAACTATCTAAGATCATGTTGTGACTGTTATAATAAAAAAAACTTTTGATAAGCAGACCTGACCAAGCTTACCAATTTAAATCATTGGAACTTTTACATGCTACATATGATAGTACCCATTACAGTATATTTTCCTGGAAGCATCACGATGGCTGACTATTTTGATCCAAGAAGGGAATGAGAAATATAAAAAAATGCCATAAAAAGCATGATCTTTACACGCAGAGTAAGCACCAATGATGAAATAAGTGATGATATTTGTCAAAAGTTATGAGCCTGAACTTTCTTAGTGCCAGAAAAGGAATCTCGACAAGTTCGCATATGAACTTTATATCCACATGTCATATGGGTTCAAAAAACAATGGCTGGCAAAATTTAAGAGAATTAAAGAGAAACAAGGAAGTGATTTATTTCTATAAACAAAATGAACATGTACATCTTTAGCTCAATGAGATCAAAGATTTTCAACCATTTGAAAAAGAAAACAAACCCTTCACAACAGACAGAATAAGGGGACAAGAGGGTTACATGCGATCCTGCATTCAAAAAGGGTTCAATCTGGATGCTCATAAATATAAATCATTTTCATCAACATGCTTATTCATTTGTTTTTCTCCTCTCCACAATTTTATGGAGAGATGGTTATAATAAGAGCAAAAGGGACTGTGTTCTACAAAAAGATGGGTACAATGGTAGTGCATTTTTAAGAAATGGAGTGGGTCCTGTCTGTTGTTAAGGATGGTTCGCAGTATCAGGATCAATGACACATGGAAGGACAAAAGAACCTCTCTCGCAAATGCACACAAACCCTCCCAAATCTATCTAGATTGAAGAACATTGTGAGATATCAATTTGATGTTATACAACAAATTGTTGAGGATTAATTCATGCAGCTAGGGATTCACACAAAGTCATCAGACTAATCGTTCATTTCCATCATTCAGATTTGTGAGATCAAACAAGTTTGTCTATTCTTATTTTTCTTTAAATTGTAAAGTTGTCAAGAGCTCAAAGCACACTAAAACACCAGGGTCTCTTAAAGCCCAGATGCAAGTTGCAATACAAGATGCATGCCCTGACAAAGTGAGGCACATGTATGTATAGATGAATGCATGTATTCATACCTACAGATAACTAGGAAAGCATGATTTTAAATATTTTTTAACAATGAACTATCAGCTTTTGTTATCTGTTTTGTTTCTAATGGACAGAAACATAGCTGCAGTTGCAACTGCAGCACATCAGCAGCGGAAGAAGAACAAGAGGATGAGAAAGAGGAAGAGGAGGGCATCCCCTATTTCTGATGGAATGGCGTAAGAAGAGAAATGCATGCATGCATGTATAAATACAAATAGCTAGCAATGCATGATTTTAAATATATTCTAACAATTAACTATCATTTTTTCTCGTCTATATTGTTTCTAGTGGACAGAAACATAGCTGTAGTTGCAACTGCACGAGCATCAGCAGCTGAAGAAGAATGAAAGGAAGAGGAAGAGGAAGAGGAAGAAGGAGAATGAGAAGAAGAGGAGGAAGAAGAAGATGAAGGTGAAGAGGAAGAAGATGAAGAAGAAGAAGAAAGAAGGAAAGGAAGAGGAAGAAGAAGAGGAGAAAGAAGTAGAGGAAGGACAGGAGGAAGAATAAAAAGAAAATTAAAATGACGATGACAAGGATGACAATGACAACAATGATGACTATGATGACGATGACGACAAAGAAAAAGAAGAAGAAGAGGAAGAATACAAGGAGATTTGCTGGATGGGAGAATCAGATATAGAAAAGCTATGGTCAGCTGGTCAAAACCCTCATTCACAAGTTTCTCTCAATCAGGCAGTGGGAACCCTAATCCAACTTTTTCTCTTGATGTCCAACTATCCCCCACCTTATATCTTTCTCCCTTTTGGCTACGACTTCCGAATCTTGATCACAATTAATAGATGAGATTTATAAGTACTGAAGCACACTTTCTGTGCCTGGGATTTTTTAAAGTCCTAAAAGGCTGTGCCTTCGTAGCACCAAAGCAAAGGGGCTTCGCCTTGGGTAGATGACACACTGTGGTTGGCTTTAGCCAGTGACTTATGCCCAGGTGTGCCTTTGACGGATTTTTCAAAGTGCTAAAATGTGTGCCTTTTTAGCACCTAAGCAAAGGGGCTTCCACTGGGTAGCTTAGGCACTGTAGTTGGGCTTAGCCTGTGCCTTGTGCCCGGATGTGCTTTTGACAACACTGTTTCATGGTGTATCTATATTTGCTTCTTCCAAAATAAAGCAGCTACAGGTAAATTGTTGCTGAACATCGAATTGTTCCCACGTATGACATCAATACATTGACAAAACAAAATCTGACAGTAGAATGAAATTCTTGTTGGATTAAAGCACAAGAGAACAAGTAAAATTTATATTTCTCAGAGCAACGCAATTACAAGAATTGTCATATGGAAAATACAATAACAATTATGTAACGTGTGAAAATTGAGCTCACAGTCCATGAAATTGTATCAGACAGCAAAAACCAAAGTTGAATTCTCAATATACTAGACTACTATTTTTATCATCAAAAAGTTATTTTATTGCAGATTAGTAAATGACTTTTACATAGTATTTTAGTGAACTAAATATAAAATAACTTACGTAAGACCACTGCCAGCAATGTCAAATTCCAGATGAATGCAAGACCGATCAGAAGCTGGGGTGTGAAGTTCCCGCCGCACAGCCACATTAGCCCTTGAATGCCCAAAAACATTGTGTTAGTTTGATTGTAACAAGTCAGATAGCCGAAGTGCTGATAGGTGGAACCAGAAAATCAAAACATTGCTACCACCTGCATGGATGTTGAATGTCATGAACAGCATGTCCATTTGCAAGACTCCAACTCTTTTCCAGATGTGTGGCTTCGTTGGGATTGATGAAGACAACCCTATATTCAGGAATAGCAGCAGTGTAAGGAGTAGTTGCACCTGAAACATCATCGTCATCCCGAAGTAACTGATCTAACTCGGGCCACAGAAGCTCCTTCCTGGAAATAATAAGACAGTGGACACATAAAAAAGATATTCCAGAGTTTGAACACAGGAAAGGATAGGCAAAAATGATATCCGCACAACACTGTGGTGCATGTGGATTGCCTGTTAAAAAATTGGGAAAACCAAAATCCTTCAATTTCATGGTGTGTAACAATCTTTTAGCACCTAGAAATACTTCATACCATGCAGTAAAATCATCCTCAATGCATTGATCATCATCTCCAAGACCCACCGGGATGAGGCGCTTCCCACCTAGAAGGCCAAGGCAAAAAGACAAAAAATGTCAAATACAGACCTCTCACAAGCTGTCCTATGCTTCAAAGAAATCTAATGAAAATAACATTGTTCATGGTGATGAGAAATGGCTTGATGGAAATACCATGGAGAAAAGAGCATCTAAACATCTTTAGAAGTATTAAAAAAAAAAAAAAAAAAAGATTTGCTTTGCACTACTTTACTCTGTATGCACATTCCAGATTCCTTTTTTTCCTTACAGAAAAAGATTCTTTTCTTTGCACTATTGTTGTCTGTAAGTGCCCTCTGGTATCCTATTTTATTACCAAAAACCCAAAGTAACCAATACAACACAACCATAGAATTCATCTTTTACTTTGCACTAATGTCCTACGCAAGTGCCTCCAGATTCTTTTTTTTTTTTCACATCAAAAAATGAAAAGCACCAACAGAGCACAACACAGCAATTCCAGACATGAAACTTAAGGGAGAAATAAGTTATTTCCATTATAGACAGATCCATCCAGCTCATTTGATTAAATGAGTCGAAAAACGTTCCACAACATATGTAAGAGGAAACCAATCTATAATCAAACCTTGGAGAACAAATCCAGTTTTAATTGAAAATCAGCATATACACAATCATACACAAACATAGTATTAAGCAAGATCCTAGAAACTATGCAGCCAAAATATGAATGTCAAAAGTAAAATAGATGGTTTATAAGCTCTACTAGCAGAATTGCAGGCAGAACTTCAAGCAGCAGGTTCTATCAATCATACCATAGAAACCATTTACAGAGATCATGAAGTGCTACCATGCTTTAAAAAAATAATAATACATAAATAAATAAATAAAAGCAGGTTAGGAAAATAAATTCTTATATGATACAATGCCTAAACAATTCTAGGAACAGCCCATTTCCTTTCAGTCAAATACCAGTTAATGTAATTTAGAAAAAGGATTATATATGCATGCATTACTCGCTCAGTAAATTATTAAACCAGTTCAAATACCATCATTTGTTATCTTGAACAAATAAGATAGAGAAATATGTTTCAAAAGCCGTAGCCTGTAAATTCAATTGCAGTCAAACCGATAAATAAAACATGAGACAAAGTAGAAACAAGGTGAAATGTTTTAGGTGTATACCCTGATCAGCAAGGAGCTCATCAACCACCTTAGCAACCTATATTTTCCAAAGCACAAAAGATTGACAGATATCAGCCCAAGAATTTGCTCATAAAAGTTTGAGATATTCAAATTAAATAATGATGCAACCTTATTGAAATGCTCATACTGCCTGTTCCCCAGACCAAACACAGCATACTGAAGATTCTCCAGCCAACTCTCCCTTTCTTTCCCCTATTAAGTAAACAACAATCAACCACCATGTCAGAAATTTGCAGGCAAACTATAACAATAAAAAGCGAAATTCTGCATCAATTATTGACAAACCTCAGTAAACCATCGATAGAACTTGGCGGCATTATCAGTTGGTTCCCCATCTCCATACCTATAATTTCCAAACAAAAATTAAATAAATCTAAATATAGAAAGAAGAAATATCTTCTCCGGATTAAAGTTTCCAGCTTACGTAGCCAAGAAGAACAGAGCTAAGGTTTCTTTCTTCATTTTCTCCTCGTACTCCTCATCATCGTCTGCGTACTCATCCTATCAACAGAGAAAAGGGATCGTCAAGATCAAGCCGGCCAAGATTAGTCAAACGCCCAAAAATTCTTGCAAAATTCAAGAAGAGATATTACCAGATCGACGACTTTAAAAGTAGCTTTATCGTATCGCGCTTTAGCCTCTTCTGCAAGGGCCTGGCCAGATAAAAAGACGCAATAAAAATTCCAACTCTGGAAAGGTTTTGGGTGTGGGGAAAAGCGGCCGAGGGAGATCAAACATCAAACGCTAACCTTAGCGAACCCTTCAGCAGTGCCGGTCTGCGTGCCGAAGAAAATGGTGACTTTCTTCTTCCCGTCGTCTACCTCTGGCTCCAGGTCTGTCTTCAGCACCAGCGGCCTCGGCGGCTCCACCGGCCTGCTCGCCTTCTTCCCGGTCGACCGCCACCACACGAACACGATTGCGCAACCCACGAGCACAGCAAGCGAGGTTGTCAGTATCATCAGCAGCTGCCGGTTCTCGGCGATCATCGCCGCCCCCGTCTCCAGCGACACCCCTTCGACGCTAAACTTCCCGGTGAGGATCGCCGACAACAGATCCATCGGCGACAGCTTCATCGATCCCGACTCCATGACCCCGCCGAAAGTTCCACCCACCACGATCGCTAACAGGATCGCTCGATCGGAATTAAAGCCTCGCCCTCGAAAGCCTCGCCCCCTTCTCTCTCTCTCGCTTTCTTTTCTTTCTTTCTTCCTTCCTTCCTTCCTTATTGGAGAGAAGAAAGAGAGCGTCGCGAGAGAAGGTTGTGTTGGTGGAGGGGACTCTGTAAAAAGCGTGGGAGGAGGCGAGGGAATGGTTAAATCCGCGGCTCGGCTTACGAAACACCACAGGTCAGCACACCTACCACCCACTGACCCCGGTTAAAAAGCACCGCTTCTAGTGAGTTTACCGAAATGCCCGTCAATCCAGACGGTGATGCCGGTGGCTAGTGGGTGCCGTGTCCGGTGTCTTCCCCTTGCCGGCGGCCCGGCGCGGGCCGATGACCCGGTCTTTTTTTCGCTCGCCGGTTCGGGTCGCCATCGCCTTCCCCGCACGAGGAGAACGCCAACGAGGACTCCTTCTAACAGTGGAGAATTGCTTGCGGGACCCAGTGCAGCACCCACTTCTGCAACCACCCTCTAGGGCACGGCACGGGGCTCTTTCCTGGGAGAAGGTGGTCGTGACGTGATGAAGATGGGAAAGTTACGTCATTCAGGAGGTAGGAGGAAAAGCGCGGCTGAGGAGACCACTGAATGGAGGTTGTGTGGTGATAGATGGTGCCACGTAGGCTCAAGGTGGGCGATGGTTTGCGGCTGCGTGGAGAATAGGTTTAATCGTCTGACAACGCCCACGTCTGTGCGGGGCCCACGAATCCCATCCGGATTTCAGAAAAGCCAGGAGTTTGTGTGGATCCCAAAGAGCAACATCGTGCGGTCTGGGCAAAGCCATGCTAGGCTTCCAAATTTCATGAACTTTATGAACGAATCCTCCGTCATTGTCCGGTAGCTTGGCGAAGGCTCCCACTTAACATGAAAATAATCACCGGAATATCAAAAATATAAAAAGAAATTATTACTTGACGAGAGTAGATTTCTTTTATGCAGCATTAGGACTGGGAATATGAGAGTTATAAGACTAAGAATGAGTTTCATGCCTCCATAATAATTTTTTTCAAAAAAAATATAAATCATAATAACTATTTTTATTAGTGTCGTCTATCTATTTTTATCAATAGAAAATCATCATTTTAGAACTATTCTATGAATTACGGTTAAAAATAGAAATAACTTATGAAATAGTTGTTCTAATATATATAATTATTTCTATTTTATTAGCATGTTTATTATTTTAAAATATAAAAATATACTAAATGAGCATGTTTATATATCTAAGAGCATAATAATATAAATACCACAAGAAATTTTTAAAATAAATTTCATAAGATATATGTTTAGTAGGCATGCTTATTGTTGTTGTTGGCAGCTAACATGATGCTAAAGCGTGCAAAATGGCTAGAATTTGACACCACATCAATAAAAAAAAAAATACAAATTAAGTCCTCTTTTTACTAGAGTTGCTTTCAGTGAAAATCTTTCAACGCTCAAATTAGTTATCAGAGTAGTGAAAATAAGGAATAGAGTGGAGTTCTAAGGGCTTATCTGAAATCTCCTATTTCTTTCTATTTATAAGTGTTGCGACTAGCCATCTTTAGAAAGAAAGATAGAAATGATTGAGCGAATCACGCTACTTCTATCTTGTATGATCGAGATGAGCATTATCTTTTGATCTGAAGCTTATCTGAAATATAGAACAGATAAGATAACTTCTCAACATGCAATTATAATCGAGAATCTCGATCTAATATCTTGGTTTGGTATGATCGAATCCGAGTAGGTTGGCACCAATCAGAGGTATGGTGGACCTTGGACAAAACCAAGGAAAAACTATCATCCCATATCACTTATATATTTGAGAGTAGAATCTAATATAAATTTTGAAAAGCATGTTTGTGCATTTTCTAAAATAAAAATATATTTATTTTAAGAAAAGGATGCAATTCATTTAAATAGATAATAAATGTCTAAAAAGATGAAAAAATAAAATGAAAAAAATATAAATATAAAAATGCACGACAAAAAGGATGGATGGATAGCCATATCATGTAAACAGAGAATTAGCATTATATATCCCACATAATCTTTATTTGAATTTTTTGGATTCCTTCACTTCATATAAATATCGAAGCATTATCCAATATATAACTGTTATAAGACTAAACATGCACATGCACAAATTTTCATAATTCCACTCTTGTGAAACAATTCAAAAAATAACAAGAACCAATATATCTCAAAAGATATCTAAGCTATGAAGCATGCTGATAAGTAGTTCAAAGCTCCCGCAAAGTGATTTAGTATAACAGCTACTATTATGGTAGTAACGAAAATATCTCAAATCGATCGAGTTAATATTCGAACCATCTCGAATCAACATAAAGACATCAGTATAGCGAGGTAAAGAGACTATATATCGGACAGTAACTTATTCAGCACTCAGGATTTCTAAACCATCTTGAATGAATAATCCTTTGGCGCACTCAATGATTCTTCTCGAAGATAAGTGGTAATCTAGCTATAATCTAGTCACAACTAAATCGTTTTCCACTCCACCTAAACTCATGGAAGTAGATAAGATATTTCGATCATGCCAGTAACAATTTTTTCTTCTGAAAAATGGCCTTAATCCTCGGATGGCATGAGTAATGGTCTGAAATAAGTGGAATAATGTAACACCCACAAAACATCTCTCCTATAAATACCACAAACTTGAAAGACCCAAGTAAGCAAGAAATCCTTTTCATAGAATTTATTGTTGCTTTTATATTTTCTGCTGACTTGAACGTCGGAGGGTTCTCACCGAAGTCAAATTTTTCGATTTGAACTTTATTTTATAGGTCATTCTAGCATCCTCGATCATTTCACTCTCGAAGCATACGATTTCAAGCAATAACAGCTATAGTCCATAAGATAGTTATGATTAATCTCAAATAGAATGCACCTAGTTGAGTTTATGGTTTTTCTCCAATGTGAAAGATATTATCTTATGAGCTAGGTTTTTAAGGATCTCTAGGCAAGCAACAATGAGGATGTATTGTTGATTCACGCTTAGAGTGTGCACATAATTGACATGCACAACGAGAGGCATGCACGTACGATGGATATGCATTGAATGCAAGCTCACAACATTAATAGAAAAATGGCAAAAAAGGGTTTGTTTTTTAGATCAACATGAATATGTTGTGTATGGCTAAAAATTATATGCCCGGTGTTTAGACAAGAGTGATGTCATATTAGTTATGGCTTTGTAAAAATTGTTATTTGTGCACATCAAGACTGCATTTTAGTACCCAAATTTATTTTTTTTCTTAAAATATCTATTTTATATCTACCTATTTTATTAGAAAACCAATGAATTTAAAAACATTATAACCTATTTTTAGAATTTTTTATTTTAAACTTTTTTGCAATCAATTATACTCTACATCCGCTCCCTCCAAAAAAAATAATAATAAAGAAATATTTTATATTATTCATTTATTTATTTTGATTTTATTTTTATGGGTTGAATTTCGCATCCTTAAAATATAGCATGATAGTTTAGTCTACCAACAAGACGATGATATGTATTTCCCGAAATCAACTGCCGACCAAATCTTCAAATAATTAGCACAATAACAGCATAATCAGTTATAGTTTGGCTATTTTGGCATGATCTTAATATATTCGGAAATGAATAACGTAACGGATCAGGCCGCCGGAAAAGAGAAGTGCCTGAACTTTATGCATCCAAGAAGGAATATCTTGACTGCCATAACCAGCATATAAGAAAGAGTTTAACCATTCATCCACAAATTACGTGATCCTAACTACGTAGATCGACGACCTCTCTCTAAAAGTATCACGCACGGAAATCCCTCAAGATGAAAAATTGGAGGGTCTCCATCGGACACCTTCGGACGACCTCTTAATCATTTTTCTCCAGGAGCAGATCAGATCTAACACGATACCATACTCCTCCAACCCAATCGCGCAGAACAGCATCACTTGTCAGTTTGTCCGCTTGTCGGATCGAATTTTGAGCGGCCATCCTGTATTCCAAAATTTGCATTGATTAGAGAGAACACCCTAAATAATTGATGACATATCGATCAAGAGTCTTTTTTCTTTTTTTTTTTTTTTATTCTGAGGAAAGCAAATGAAGAAAATTCTCAAAAAACTCCAGCACAAGGTTGAAACAAATGCCACGCAACCTGGCCTCAAGATACGTCCTTAAACTGGCCATCCGCCGGATGAGATATAATCATCCAGGCATGGTTCTCTTTAAAAAGGAAAGTAGAAAGGGAAGGAAGCTGTCTCGTTGCTGTTCCCGCCTTTTTTTTTTCCCCCCCCTCTGTGCGCGTGATTTTTTTTCTAGCTTGCATTACCCTCAATCAAGGTATGGCAGGTGTTTGGTGAGACCATTAAGTGAGGAAGGGAAGATCTTTCGGCATGCGAGGGCAAAATGTTAGGGGGTAGGTTGCCTTAGTGCTGGCAACTTGGATCCTTGCTGGTGCCATTCAACCATCAACGACCCTATTTTAATACAGACGCTTCTAGGTCGATCTAGAAAGAGCGGTAATACTTGTACCAAAAAAATAAAAATGAAGAGCAGTGATTCGTGCACCAGACCACGAGAGCCCCACTATCAGACCCAATTTCCGTCTCAGACGGAGGACGACAGAAGCTTCTCTCTCCCGTTCTCAATTTTTAATTTTTTTAAATATAAAATTAATAGAAAATTGATGTTTCATCATCCAGTTGCTATGTTTATTCTTAATTTTTAGTTTCTAAAAATTATAAAAACTAAAATATTAATTTTAAAAATTAAAAATCAAAATTATTCATGATCTCCATCATTATGTTTATTATTATTATTTTTTTTATCTTAAAAGCATCGTTGGTGGTGACTATATGTTTTTTGTGACTGTTGTAATAAGCCACCCCTACGGCAAGCCACCATCACCATCATTCTCATCATTAACGTTACTAAAAATAATCATAATAATTATAAAATATTTTTTTATTATTTTTATAAAATAAAATTATATTTTTTAAAAAATTGAAATCTGAAAACAACACCAAATCTAAAAGAAGGTGTATAAATAACCTTCTAAGAAAGGATTAAGGAGATCGATAAATTTATACAACTTTTTATGGTGCATCTAAGTCAAATACATGCATAAAAAAATACTTGCCACCGAACTTACCCTCTAAATCATCGGGATCAGATGTGTTGAGTTATGATTTCCTCTCCCTTCGCCCCACAAATCACTAGTTGACAAGTTGTACCGGTATTTAAAATTTCAAATAGAGGACTTCGAGGGCGTCGTCCTTGGATTGCTTGTAGGACTCTCGTGAGTACTTTTCCAACTTTTTGTTGGCAGGAAATTCATAAAATTGTGTTCGGAGCATTAAACATTTGGCAGGTGCAGCTCAAAACCTCAACCAAATCATTGAAATGCGTAAATTAATATTTATTAAATTTTTCTCTTCATTCCTTTCTGATCGGATATCAGAATCTGCCATATGTCCAAATCGTAGTAATGCTAATTAATGACTTACGCTGCATGGCATCCACCGCTGAGAGGAAGTCGCCTGCAGAGGCTGGTAGCTTAGGTGGTGCTTCCATAACTATAAGTCTAATCCTGCACGCCTTGAACCATCAAAAAATTAGCGGAGGAATTCATTCGTAACTCCCATGATTGATGGGGACTCTCGTTTCTCGTACTCTAATAGGTTGTACCCAGCAGGTCTCATTTTCAGTGAATCCGTAGGCATAAGGTGCACTTGATGCTCCTTTCTCTTGCGGGCGCAAACGTTCCATCTCGTGGCTCCACGTATTAGCGTGACTGATGGGTTGACGATAACAAAAACCGCTTGATAAAAATAATACTTCAAACGAGGAAAATAAAACAAAACTTTTTTAAAGAACCAATTCGAGATTAAACACATTGTTAAAAAGTATAAACAAAAATAAAATATATAGTTAATCATGATTGATCATTTCAAACTCAATTTTTATTGGATTTTTTTAATCTCATTGAATGATGTGGTGATCTTTAATTTGATGGTTTAAGGTCAATGATTTGGTTAGAGAGAAGAAATAATTTTCTCAATTAATTTAATTTAGATTTTATAAAATAATTTTTTTTAAAAAAAAAGTAGGACTCAAATTATTTTTTTTATTTATTAAAAATAAAATATATATTCTATTTATAATAATAAGATTATTCTTACATAAATTAGGTTGGATTGCTCTTCTTATCTTCTAATAAAATTTTTTTATCTTAAATAGATATATCTAATAAAAATAATATAGAAAAAACTAAAATTTTTAATAAGGTATATCTCAACTTCTACATCAACTATATCTTTTATTATTTTATTATATTCTTCTCGGATTGAAAGCTATGCTCGATCAAAATTTTATATAAAAGAAAATTTTTTGAGTTGGTCGATTTATTTTAGAGCCCATATGAAGGAATTTTAATCTGGTCACTAGGAGCACCTACACTTTCATAAGGTGGCTCACATCATAGAAAGCTATCCAATTATTTTAAAAAAAATCATTGAAGTCATATACCAAAAGATCAAGTTATTACATCCGAAAATTTGGCTTATAAGTTCGCTTCTCGATGTGATGAATCTTGCTCCTGGATTATGTTCGATCCTATCCATAATAGCTAAAGTGGTCCATATTAAGTTTGATTATCCTTGTAGATTAGTCCATATGATAGAATAGTTCTAATCAATAATTTCTTGAGGAGAGGAGTAGACCTAATTTAAGAGGGCAAAAGAAAAGTTCCCATTATTCCTTTTTGGTAAATCAACTAGATCCACTAATTAAGAGAATATCTATTGTATTAAAATGGAATAATTAAAAAAAACAAATTATTCTATTAATTAATCAATTCAAAATTTTAAGATTTTAAGAATAGTTCCATATTAGATATAAAACCAAACACAACCTATAGATTAGACACCCAAGTTACTTGGTCTTTTGAGTGGATAAGATTTAATGTTTGTTTTTATTTTTCTCTTATCTCTTAAAATTCTATCAATGTGCCTCTAATTATTTCTCATATGGTATCTTAAAGAGAAGCATGAAAAGGCACCACGATGTATCAGATTTGATGTTTTTATTTGATAATTCAAGGAAGATAACCCTTAATGATCGAATAGATTATATATATGGCAAAGGGATATATATAATAATTTAGAACCTCACCCAGAAAAGCTAGTTGGAAGGTATTATTTAGATTTCTTGGTCTTATATAAGTATTCAAGATTTTAGAACCAAATATATTTCCGCATGGATCTTTACATGCACCTCCATTTAAGTTCTGGCATCTTTGTCAGATTAAGGATCCAAATCTATGCATCCATTCATAAACTCCATGATTGGCTCATGATTAGTCTAATGAACCCGTGCTGTAGTATATCCTGGTCCATATAAAATATGGGTTGGGTCGGCTCTGATATCATTTATAATAATTTTGAACCTCATCCAAAAAAATTAGTTAAAAAGTATAATTTAGGTTTCTTGATACTATATAAGTACCTAAAATCTTTTCAATGGATAATCGATATGGGACTAAATACATGTCCACACAAATTCTCATAATATATCCGATAAAAAATATCAAAGCACCTATTCAAACTCATCTTTTCATATCTATACACTACTACAGAATAGGGCTACGATAGTGGTTCGTAACCGCTGCCATAGTCAAAAAAATCATCGGCATAAATTATGACAGCGGTTCTCTAACCGCTGCTACTGCAGTCGTCACCATAGCTCTATGGCAGCAGTTATTTGAACCGCTGTCATAGATAGTTTATTGCAGCGATTTATAAACCGCTATAATAGATCGATCTATGGCAGCGGTTGTTATCTACAGCAGCGGTTACATAATCGTTGCCATAAGTAATCTATAGCAGTAATTTTTTAATCGCTACCATAGATCTAATGCAGTGGTTGGTATCATTTGCACCAAGAATCTATGGCAGCGGTTGGCATGGATATGACAGCGATTATAAAATCGCTGTCGTAGATCTTGAATAATTAAAAAAATTAAAATTTTTATTTTTTTATATATTTTATCTGATAAATATAGATATATAACATAAAAAAATATAATAAATATAAAAATTATTCTAAAATACTAAAATTTTATTATCGAATAAAATTTATTATAATTTTTTTTTAAAAAAATAAAATATATCAAAAGTCTTCTAAATCTACATCATCATCGTTATCATCGGGAGCCAGAGCTAGAGCTAGAGTTGGAGCTAGAATGCGGGCCAATATATCCTCAAAGTTCGTGACTTCAAAATACGCATTGAGCGTCGACATCATGTCTCTCACGATATCCTCCAGATGAGATGTCCGCTTCTCAGTCCGATCTGCCCACGTCGCAGCATGATCTACCCATGTCAACGCCTAGTCAAGCTCCTTCCGACTGACGACACCATAAGTCTGTAAGGAGACGCTCACCTCGAACTAATAGCTCATCAGCGTATATCCGGATCTGCATCGGATCCTTCCAGAGTGCTCAGGCCCCAAGACTTGAGACAGATGGTCATGGGGTCCAAAAGTATCCGGGCCCTCGCTCGTGAGCGCATCTAACTGATCCTATAATTATAAATTAAAATAAAATTTTATAAAAAATATTATAATACTAATCATATATACTAATATATTTAACACTTATAAAAATACGTCTGATCGCGACGTTCATCGACCTGCCCGTCTTATCCATACGGCTAAATTGGAAGATCTCGCTATGGTTAGGCATCACTCCACTCTCATTAGCTATAACAAAAAATAAATTTATCAGAAAGATGATAAAAAATATGAATTTAATTTATCTAGTAAGATTTAGAATTAATTATCTCTCTATGCACACGACTGGCCATAGACTCGTGGCCTAGAGTGTGCGTATACTCCTGGACTGTACAGTTCTTCCAGTTCTGACGGAAGATAGCCTAATAAATATTCAAATAAATAATAAATATTTAAAAATATTTAAATAAAATTTTAAGTATATTAAAAAATTTAAAAGTTAGAAATTTTACCTCAAACTTCTGGCTCCTTCAGTATCTAACCATCCTCTCCCACTGACTCGGAGGATAGTCCTGTATCCAGTAAACAAGCTCCTCCGGAGTATCTCGTCGGTACTCGAACCATCCTCTATGGAACTTGACCTTGTAACCCTGGTACAACTCTTCAATCTTCCTCAGTTGGACATCTCGAGCCCTCTCGTAATCGAGAAAGTCATATCTTCTCTGCACAAAGTTTTCAAAAATTAGTTACAATATTATTCTAATCAAACATATATAATGTAAATATATAAAATGTATAAATATAACTAAGATGCACGTACTTACCCATATCTCCTCCCATACTCGATCTCTAACAGTAGCATCCATCAAATGCCAATCTTTGGGCTCTATAAGAATGATGTCCAACTGCCTCACAAGCACTCCAAAAAAGAAATGCATCTTTCGTGCGATCTCCCCTATCGGTCTCTCCTCCGCATTGTAATAGACCATCACCTGATGCTAACGGTTCTACACATGTGCTATATGTGTGGGACTGTAAAATATCCGACTGAATGATGCACCTACAATGCAAATATGTTATGTAAATATATAAGTATATAAATACTATATAAAAAATAAAATTGTGCTAATATAATAAAAACGTACACTCAGATGCCTGCGTAGTAGTATGTATTTTAGATATGGACGACAATAGAGGCTCAGCTACCGATGGAATAGATGTCATCGGTGGAGTAGATATCGACGGTGGAGGTTTCTGAGCAGTCAATATTAAGGTGGATGGAGTATGCTCCGATTGCTCTTCGGATGCTGAACTGTGCGTAACCCACCGAGGGGCAGGGGTGAAAGCTAGATGGCATTTCGGTGCCATCGTGACCTGCAACGTTAATGAACATTAATCAATATAACATGTTGAACAATAATATTAGTATAGCATCAATAAATAGTCTCTAATATTTATATCAGATGAGGATTCTCTTAGTGGCCAGCACAGCACGGCACAGCCTAGCAGCACGGCATGGCACGGCACGGTCTACCGGCACAGCACGTCCTACCGATATGGCACACATTTTTCTTAAGCTTTCAAAGATCAGAAGAAAGAGAACTCTTTGACCAAAATAAGAAAGATATAAAAAAATTAAATAAAAATTAATAATTAGACTCTAATAATTTATACCAAAATGTTGAAGTCATCGCCTAGTGGCATCTATAATATGGACATCACCATCACTCCTAACAAATGTATATGGGATATCGACAGTACCAGGTAAGTTTTGTCCTAAAGGAGCGCTTTGCATGTATGGTCCAACATCATCATCAACTTCGGTATCATCAAAAATATGCCTAGGCACCATCCTCACAACAACACCCCATTGAGGCTCCAAGGGATCACTAACATAGAAGACTTGACTAGCTTGGGAGGCAAGTATATACGGTTCTTCAGTACGGAGATGGCGTTGCATGTTAACGAGAGTAAAACCATACTCATCAGTCTTCATCCTAGACTGTGATAAGGTATCAAATCAATCGCACTTCATCAATGCAATCCTTCTTTTAGAATAATAGTCCAAGATGACTATCTTCTCCACCACGCCATAATAGTTTAAATCCTCCATACGAGGCTGTGAATCCCTCAAGCTAGATAACACCTAGTGGTGGTGCTTAACATGATGCCACTATTTTGTATTATCATATTTACGGACTTGTTGTGAATATTAAACCTATAGTCGTTAATGACGGCTGTTTATACTCACGCACAGTACGATTAGGGCCCATTGAAAGAGCACACACTTTAAGACTTACATCACTGAGTGGCAATCTCCACACCTAATTAAGGAGATGACACCTAATTAGTAAATATATTCCAATAAGTTATACTGAGTGTTGAGGATAAATTTTGCTCCTGTCGAAGTCCTGTCTGAAGCTTAGTGTAATGCCTTTGGTAATCACGGAAGAGCTTCAATCAAAAATTCTCTCCCTAGCAGCCGGATTCATTCAGTGGCCGAACTACCCAACGGCCAAACCTAGCCGAACTTCTCAATGGCTGAGCCCCAGCCGAATCTCTTCAGTCGATCGAACTTCTCAACAGCCGAACTTCTTTCGAACTTCTTCAGCAACCGAGCTTCTACGGAAGCCAAACTCCTTCCGAACTTTCTCAGCAGTCGAACTTCTTCCAGACTCCAGTCGGTCTTCTATGGAGGCCGAACCCCTTCCAGACTCCAGTCAGGCTTTTACCGAAGTCGAACTCCTTCCAGACTCCAATCGATCTTCTACGAAAGCCAAACCTCTTTCAGACTCCAGTTGGGCTTCTACGGGAGCCGAACTCCTTCTTGACTCTAGTCAGGCTTCTACGGGAGCTGAACTCTTACTGAACTCCTCCAGCAATCGAGCTTCTATGGAAGTTGAACTTCTTTCGAACTCCTCCAGCAGTCGGACTTCTATGGAAGTCAAACTTCTTTCAGACTCCTCCTCCAATCAAACTTTTATGGAAGCCGAATTCCTTACAGACTGTTCCTTCAGATGGATTTCTACAGGCGATCCCACTACTGAACGGTTACAATTATCATGATAATTATAATTATCATTTATCAAGACAACACGATCGACATTTATCAAGTCAATCACGATTGGCATTTATCAGGATGGTTACGATAGTCATTAATCAAGGCAGTTATAACAAGCTCCATCTATAAAAAAGAAACCCTCCAGATACATTTTCTCTAAGCTTTCTTCTTCTTTCTGAAATTCTGCCGATCTTCTTTTTGAGCACTTCATTTCTGTTGGTTAGAAAAGCTAACTTAACTGTCAGAGGATCCTACCAGAGCTACCACCATCGACTCCGGATGGGACTTTATTTTGTAGATCACCAACAGTGACCTCATCTTCCTCGACTCCAATTCGATCCGGTGTCAACCAAATTCTGCACCAACACCGGGCAAGAATATATAATCGCTTACGTGATCTTTGAACCATTAAAAAAAATTATTGCTATACATTTTCTCTTTCTTCTGCATACTTAGAGCATCATATTTTACTCTTATGATTTTCTTGTGTTTGCTGCATATACAAAGAATAAATTTAGATATAATTAGATATTTTTTTAAATTATTATAAAATAAATATTGCTGAGTGACTCACCTTATGTATGGCTCAGTGACATCACAGTTGAAGAGCACGTAGCTGTGCCTTATCCATTTTCTTAATGCTCAAATCAGTGAGGCAGTATGAAGTAAAAAGTCCACCTGGCTGTGGAATGGACTCTAATGCAGGCTCAATTGGCTCATACTGATCATCCTGATTTCTCATTGACCGATTACGATGTGTCTCGAGCTTGTTTAAGTATATGGTACAAAAATTCATATACTCTTGACCTAAATAATCTTCTGCTATAGATTCTTTCGGACGATTCATATTTTTTATATAAAATTTTAGTTTGAATATTTCTCTCAGTAGGATACATTCATCGGCAAAACACTGGGCCTCCAAGTGCAACTTTTCTCGCAAGGTGCACGATGAGATGCATCATAACTGTGAAAAATGATGGTAAAAATATCTTCTCTAGATCACATAATATAGTCACCGCCCTTGCCTTCATTTTCTTCACATTTTTCTTAAGCAATCTTTTTGCACAAATATCTTTATAAAAATTGCAAAGACGAATAATCGTCATTCTAATATTTTTTAGCAACACGCGGTGAATAGCTATTGGGATCAATTTCTGCATCAGTACATGATAATCATGAGTCTTCAATCCTCCAAATTTGACATCCTTACTATTCACACGCTTTGATATGTTGCTTGAGTATCCATCTGGAATCTTTATGTTCTCCAACACATGAAGAAATGTGGACTGTTCGAAGACATTCATAATATAGCATGCATGAGGAAGTCTCCACTGTTCTCCTCCTATCAGCTCTGGATGGAGTGATCTTCTAATACCTCATTTTTTTAAGTCAAGTCGAAAATTCAAGTCATCCTTGGTCTTATCCTTGATATTCAAGATTGTTACCAAAAGAAGCTCGCACACATTCTTTTCAATATGCATTACATCTAAGCAGTAGCATAATAAGTTTGTCTTCCAATATGGTAAGTCAAAGAAGATGCTCTTTTTCCTCCAATTAAAATGTGTGTCATCTTTCTTTGATCGATGCTTTCTTTTTTTACTACTAATCGGATCACCTTTCCCAAATTCAATACTGAGACCATCTAACTCTCTAAGTACTTCACTTTCAAACATCTGACCAGGCGCCTCACCTTCTTCAACAGTGCCATTGAAAGAGCGTGCATCCCTTCTGTATGGATGGTTTCGATGGAGAAAACGTCGATGCCCCATATAGCTAAAGCTCCTCCGATGTGTCAACCTTCTAGATCGGATGTTTTTTCCACAGATCGAGCATGCTAGCTCACCTTTGGTGCTTCAACCCGACTTTAAGGCATGGGCTGAAAAGTCATTTATTATCTACAAAAGCGTTGCACGCATGGAGAATGACTCATTCAGTAAAGCATCAAAAGTTAGAACATCTTGAATGCTCCATAACTGTTTCAGCTCGGCAATAAGAGGCTATAAATAAACATCAATGTCATTATCTATCTCCATCGGTCCAGGGATGAGCACTATCATGAAAGCAAAGGATTTTTTCATACACATTCACGATAGAAGATTGTAAACATGAATAAATACTGACCATACACTATGGACAGTATTCATATATTTGAATGGGTTGAAACCATCGCACGACAAGCCTAACCTCACATTACGTATTTTTTATGCGAAGTCGGGATGTAATTCATTAAACTTCTATCATGCCTCTCCATCAGCTGGATGCCTCAATGCATCATCTTTTATTTAGTCCTCTTCATACCATCTCATGTCCTTCGATGTCTTTACCGACATAAACAATTTTTGTAGTCTTGAAATCAAAGAAAAGTGCCACATCAACTTTTAAGGTACACGAGTCAATGTGCTGTCTTCATTTTATTTTCATCTTGATATATTGCACCTCGTACACTCATTGCGGTTGACATCCCCCTTCCAATAGAGCATACAATCATTGGAACATGCATGTATCTTGGTATAAGTAAAGCCTAACTGTTCAATAATCTTCGATGCATCATAATTATTCTTCGAAATTCATGCATCATTCGAAAGAATGTCCCCCAAAAACTCTAGTATGTAGTTCACTCCATTATTACTGAACCTGTTGGAGTATGTTATATAATACAACCAGATTAAGAACTCAAGCTTCGCCATCTTTTCACATTCAAAATATAATAGAATATTAGCATCCTCCATCAACTTACGGACCTTCACCATATCCTCACTATTTATCATTCGACCAATCACAGAATCAGACATGGATGTAGATGCACCATCATTGTGGCTAACAAATGAAAAAAATATCACGAACCATTTGTTTCACTCCCCTTTAGGTTGATCGCCTCCTTGCGGCCTGTCCTTATCATGTTGGTCCTAATAAATTTCATAACTAGCTTTAAAGCCATAAATAGTGAGGTGATCATTGACATCTTGATAAGGTAGTCATGGCTCATCCATACATTTTTTACAAGGATATTGGATCAGTCCATGGTCCTTAAATTTCTCTATAGCATAATCAAAAATTTTTTGAAGTCCAGCCTCATATTCTGGCTAGAGCCTACTAAACTTCATCCATTCCTTATCCATTTTAAAAATGATGATACTGTAAGTAAATCATGTGTGAAACTCAGATTAAATATCATTTTCAGATATACAATAAATGCATCCTATCACCAATTAATAGATAAAGATAGGTCCTATTCCAATAAAGCAACAAGATATAAACATCCAAAAAATGTTATGCAATAAATTCTACAACATGAATTACATTCATAAATAATTAAGGATGAGCAACAGTCGTAGATTCGATCTCTTGCGCGAACCTTAGTATTAATCTAGAAATCTGAAAGAAGAACAAAGTAGATGATGGTGGCACCTTAGGGCTTAAAATTGGAACCTTCGAAAGACATATCAAATTCTATTTGCTCAGAGCCGAGCCGGCTCCATGCTTAAGACATCCGACTCGGATCCTCTTCTAGCCAACTCGATCACAGCCCGAGCCAGCTCAACTGCGTATCCGAGCTAGCTCGACTGTGTGCCATCCTCTCGATCACTCCCTCTCTTCCTCTCTCGATCTTTCTCACCGATGACGACAGCAAGGCCGAACCCCTCCCTTCCAGCTTTTTCATCTCTCGATCTTCCTCTCTCCCTCTCTCGATCTCCCTCGTCGGTGAGGCCGAATTCCATCCCTCTCTCTCTCACTCTCTCAATCTCCCTCGCCGGCAAGGCCAGACCCCATCCCTTCCAGTGATGCTGGTGAGGTCGGACCCCCTCCCTCTTTCTCTCGCTCTCTCGATCTCCCACTCTTTCTCTCTAAATCTCCCTCATCGGCAAGGCCGGACCCCCTTCCTCCCTCTCTCGCTCTCTCGATCTCCCACTCTCCCTCTCTCGATTTTCCTCATCGACAAGGTCGGACCCCCTCCCTCCCAATGATGGTAGCGAGGTCGGATCCCTTCCTTCCTCTCTTCCTCTCTCGATCTCCCTCATCGGTGATGGTGGCGAGGTCGAACCCCCTCCCTCTCTCCCTCCCACTCTCGATCTTCCTTGCTGATGGCCGGCGAGCGATCGGCCCTCCCTCTCTCAATCTGTCGGTCTTCCTTTCAATCTCTCCGTTTCTTAGTTTTGGATCCCAAAATCGGGTCTGACCTTCCGAAATCAATTAGGATCTGGATTTGGTACTTCAAGTACAGACCTGTTGGATATTTGAGCTCGGATCCAGTATCAGTAATTAAAATTGGATCTAAATTTGAATATCCAGATTTCGATCCGAACCTAACTTGTTGACAGATCTAGTCCACAACCGTCGACATGGCACAGCCCAATACTACCACCACGACACGACCCAAAAATTACGATATATAGATAATTATAATATTTATAATAAATATTTATAATATTATTATAAATATTCTATAAATTATTATAATATATATGATTAATAAATAATACTATAAAATTAAAAAAAATACCTATGGCTATAGAGAGCGGATCGCACCGAAAGCTTCGAGGATCGCCGACGACGATGCTAGAGAAGGACGATGACATTAGAGATAACCTACGAAACAAAAGCAAGATAGTGAGATAAAGAAGAGAGAGAAAGAGAAAAGAGAGAGAGAGAGTAGGGGTGGTCGGAGATGGGGGTCAGGAGGAGGGGGCATAGTGATGAGGAGGCTCGGAAGGCACAGTGACAGGAGGGTGGCGATCGGAGGGAGTGTGGGGGGTGGGTGGGGGGGGTGGTCGGCTGGGGATGGGGGGGGGGGGGTGGTGGGGGTCGGGGGGTCGCGGGGAGGGCGGTCGAAGATGGGGGGGCTGGAGGGTGCAGGGTGGCGGAGAGGGGCGGTCGGGATGGGGGAAGGAGGGGCGGTCGAGGGGATGGTGGGAGGTGGGAGGGCCGGGTGGAGGATGGCGGGTGATGGGAGGAGCGATCGGGGATGGGGGAAGGAGGGACAACCGGGGAGGGTGGGGTGGGAGGGTCGAGTTGGGGGTGGTGGGAAGAGGCGGCCGGGGATGGGGGGCCGAAAGGGGAGGGGGAAGGATGGGTGACGCCGATCGAGGGGGAAGGAGGGGCAGCACCGATCGGGGGGGAAGAAGCCTCACCGATTATGGAGAGGAGAGGGAGAGACAGAGAGAGAGATCGAGCGTGCACGGAAGAAAAGCAGAAAAAATTTGAAATTTTTTAACCTAACATATGGTAGCGGTTATCGAACCGCTGCCATAGATCTATAGCAGCGGTTATCCAAAATCGCTGCCATAGATCTATGGCAGCGGTTCTAACCGCTACCGTAGATCTATAGCAGCGATTTTTGATAACCATTGCCGTAGGTTGGAAATAATTTTTTTTCTTATTTTTTCTCTAAATATTATATAATTTTAAAATTTAATGTCCATCTTCACCGTTCATTATCTAAATAATTATCATTAGAGTGTCGTCGCAAAAGATCGCCTCGATCCGATGGCCCTAGCTTCATCGATCAAAAAAATTTGATTTCGATGATCATGAATGATGATGCGATGATTTGATAGATAGAGACATCCGATGGATCCAAAAATCTGCAACGATAATCTCGATGATGTTTATAGCATATTATCAAAGTTTCACTTCAATCGGATATCGTTATCATGGTCAATTTAGTATGGAATGATTTCGACCGTTAAATTAGAAACAAGCGATCAAAGGGTTAAACGACATTCGATTATGAGATAAATTTTTAGTTAAATAATTTTTATTATAATTTTAAATATTTTATACAGCGATGATAGTAAAATTTAAATTATTTTCGTATAAATTATTCATGTTAATTAAGCAGATATTGCAAAAGCACGAGCATAACAAGCAGTGAAGTTTCAGAATGGTTATTAGGAGACGTATAGTTTTAGATCGTTCTTCATCTCACGATTTAAATTTTATAATTACCATCATAAAAAATAATTAAAGTAGTAGCCAAGATCATTTATAAAAAAATTATCTCATAATCGAATACCGTTTGGTCCTTTGATCACTCGTTTATTATTTAATGGCCGAAACTAAGATATACTAAATTGACCAAGATAACGATATCCGATTAAAGTGAAACTTTGATAGTACGCTACAAACATTACCGAGATCATTGTTGCAGATTTTCAAATCCATCGGAGGTCTCCATCTATTAGATCATCATATTGTCGTTTGTGATCGTCGAAATCAATTTTTTTTGATTGATGAAGCTAGGGCCATCGGATCGAGGCGATCTTTTGCGACAATACTTTAATGATAATTATTTAGATAATGAACGATGAAAATGAGCATTAAATTTTAAAATTATATAATATTTTTTAAAAAAATATGGCAGCGGTTACAATTAATCGCTGCTATAAATAAGCTTATAGCAGCGGTTCTTACTAACCGCTGCTATAGGTCGACCTATAGCAGTGGTTACATTAATTACTGTTATAGGTCCGACCTATAGTAGCGGTTATAATGAATTGCTGCTATAGGTCGATCTATGGCAGTGGTTTCTGATAACTGCTACTATAGGTCCGACCTATGGCAGCGGTTAACGAAAATCGCTGTCGTAGGATATATGATAGCAATTTCAAAAATTATTGTCATAGTATGCACTATCATAAATCTTTTTTGTAGTAGTGATAAATAAGAAAGAAGATTATCATTTTTATCCATCTAAATAATATCATTCTAATTAGTATAGGAAAGAGAGTTGAAATGATGGATTGAGTACTGAGTGAAGTCAAGTGCACCCTACAAGTAATGCGGAAATGACAATAAGAATTGAAAGAAATTTTTTAAATTTATTTTGCTGACTTTTATTATATTTGGATTGGCTAATTCATGTTTTACCTTGATTCTTTTTATTCGATAGTTTGTATTTCAAGGAGAATTCGAAAGAGTTCGTTGCATTTTGAAAAGATGAATTTCACTCTAAAAGGAGCACCTTTCGTAGCATGCTAAGAATTAGATAATATTTATAAATTAATTATTTTATTTTATATATGCATAAATCTATTTATTAAATAATTAAGAATAAATAGTAA
Source organism: Cocos nucifera (assembly GCA_006176705.1). Taxonomy (NCBI): domain Eukaryota; kingdom Viridiplantae; phylum Streptophyta; class Magnoliopsida; order Arecales; family Arecaceae; genus Cocos; species Cocos nucifera. The sequence goes on along the minus strand of QRFJ01000179.1, from coordinate 723,155 downwards.
TATTAAATTAAAGATTTCAAAATCTAGAAGAAATTTTTCGACACAAACACAAATTTAGATTCGAATTTATGAGTAATGATTGCATAGTGATATTTTTTAAATAAAATATGACCATATGTGCTTGTTTTGAGCTTAATTAAGTTGGACACGAGAACTGGATAAATCCCAATTGCACCTCACTTTTTTTCCAAGCTCTGTTTTGGGATTAAGCTTGGCTTGTTTACTGATAGAACAAGCCCCTGTTGAGCCATTGGAGACGAAAATGAGCTGCTTTGGATACCTCGGTTGTTGTTAGTTTCAAGGGGCTGGTCCAATTACGTATATCAAGCCATTAGGCAACCAGACAACGTCGCTAGACCCAAGTATCCCAACGAAATTTGCGCGCCTAGATCTCCAGCACACGCCACTCTATGCGTTTTATTGATGATGCCATGCCGTTTTCATGAAAAAGGTAACAAGTTGTCCAAATTCCCCCGAGTACTCTGTGTGGGATTAGAAAATGGAGCAGCTCAATCGGCAGGAGAAATTTTTAGATAGGCTCTTTTTACCGTAGGCAAAATTAATTAAAAATTTATAAATTAGTTGATTGTTTATTAATTACACCAGGGATTTACATCGCCCTATTGACCGCAAAAAGATAGCCCCAGTTGAGCTAATAATGGATTTATTTATTAAGTTGCACGTGCCGGTTATAGGTTGGATTTGGTTATAGTTTGGATTTAATAATAGTTGCGTCTCCGGACCAGCTGCTGGGCCTATTCTATGTAGCTACCGGCATGTGGCTTTCTGACCGTCTCTCTTCACCACGAGAAAGATGAAAGAAAACTAAAGACAATAACCTGAGGTCGCCCAGCGAAAATTTGTGTTGGTGTCGGTTTGGTGCGTCATGTTCTGCTTTCTGATTGTCGTGGCATGCAAAATATTTAGCGAAGATAAGCTTTAAGGTTCCCATCAAGATCCAAAATTTGGAAGACGAGGCCAAGGTGTAAAATTCCATGGCAGTAAGACGAGATGGCTACGAGTGGCATGAATGTCCAACATAATCCAGCTTGTTGCATCAAACTTTGCTATTCTATCTCTTTGTTCGGTCAGAGTCATTACAATTTCGCTGGGATGTTGGAGTGTTGCTGTTTGATTATAGTTCGAATTAATCTTTGGTCCTTTGGAGAGTAAAGATAGGACTTTCTCCACTAGATCTTATGCGGCTAGATAATACAAATAGAGGTTAGCATCCAGGAGTGGTTTGGGAGTGGGCCTGTTCGAGGAAAAGATCTGTTTCTGGGTACTTATAAATATAAGCCTAGTCCAAACTATATTTCTATTATCTAATCGGTTGTATTGGCCTAATCCACAAATCCAATGGAATGTTTAGCCCAATCAGGAAAATCACATCCTAACAAATCCTATGGAACCCGTGTGATAAGCACTCAGAATGAAGTCAAACTAAGAGGGAACTACTGTGAACGGTGGGGAAGCAGCAATCTCGCTGCAAAGTTTGTTTGGCAACTCAGTCCGCCACTTGATTTCCTTGGTGAAAAATATGAGACCCCTGAAACATAAAAAGGAATTGTTTCAAGTTGCGAAGATCTTTCATTTAGAATGCTGTATGTACCTGCATGTAGATGGGAAATTTAGCCAATGAATGAGAGTAGCAGAGTTGTCTTCTAACCGGACTTGGCATGCACCATATTGTTTAGCCGAAAGCCCAGCCCAAGCTGCTACCATTTCTGCAAACAAAGGAGAGGAAGTGGTCAATTTCTTTCCCTGTCCATGTAGCAAGGTTCCATTGTGATCTCTGATAACAAATCCAATAGCTGTTCTCTCATTAGACACAAAGCCATCAAAATTAACTTTTGGCATGAAATTGAAATTGAATAATGTACTGGTAAAGAAAGATAAGATGCACCATCCTAGGACCTGGACCGTGCTAAAAAACCAACTCCATTAATATCAGATGTAAGATCTTGAAGATAGCAGCTGACCTGTCCAACTGTATGCAGTGGATTAGGAAAGGAAAGCTTCCTTTCATTCCTTACCTTCTACATAATTCATAACTATTACAATGGTAATATAAACATCTCAGATCATCTGATTAATATCTAAAATGTCTCAACTCAGTTGGCACTCGTCAATATTTTGAGGACAAGAAAGTTATCATAATACCTTCCGAATTGATAGTCGATCTCCGGAAGAAGATCCAAACCGTATTATCCGAAAATAGCTCGGATAGCATTTGTAACTTATAGATCGCCTTGGATAGGCAATTTATCTATGTTCTCACATGCTTATCTCGTAGGTTAATGGCAATATAGTTGTGATCCAGCCACAAGCAAGCTATTTCCTACTCAACCTCGACTACCGAAAGCGGATAAGGCATTCCAATTTTGCCGATAACGCCCTTTCATTTAGAGAAGGCACCTTGGTCTCATCACGATGGTATCAGCGGACCAATATTCGCAAAATAGCGAAACGGCCATTCAAAACTTCCTTACAAATACCATAAATTTCGAGAATTTAGGTAAGCATAAGAAATCCCTCTCAAAGAACCTATTGTTGCTTTACTGTTTTCTACTGACTTGAGCATTGAAGGATCCTTATCGGAGTAAAATTTTCTGACTCGGACTTTATTTTGCAGGTCACTCCAACATTTCTGCGTAAGACTGACCATTCTGCTCCTGAAACTTATAATTCTCAGCAACAACAGATAAAGAAAGGATGCTTATTAGTGGAATTGGAATGTCTTATCCGCTTTCGATAGTCGAGGTCAAGTAGGAAACAACTTGCTCGTGGCTGGATCACAGCTGTATTACCGTTAACCTATGAGATAAGCCAGTGAGAATGTAAATGAACTGCCTATTCGAGGCGATCTATAAGTTAATTACAAATGCTATCCGAGTTGTTTTCGGATAATACGGTTTGGATCTTCTTTCGGGGATCGGCTATCAGTTTGGAGGGCATTATGATAACTTTTTTGTTCTCAAAACGTTGACGAGTGCCGACTAAGCCGAGGCATTTTGGATATTAATCAGACGATCTGAGGCATTTATGTTACCACTGTAATATTACCTCCTAGTGTTGAGTCTGAGAATCAGGTGAAAGGACTATTTCCAAGCAACTCTTCAGATTGGACAATTTACACCTTTATTTATAGTTGCACTTTGGCATTTAATTGTTGGTGATGTCATCGCTTGATGTAAGAGTGGATACAGTCAGAGGGCTCATCCATCCATTGATTGTTTAGGGGAGATAATTTAAAAAGACGTCCGTTTATCTTCATCTTCTTTCTTTTAAGTGCGTCCAGAAGGTGTGTGAGAGGAAGAAAGATTATTGCGAGTATAGAATTTTTGTCTTTCATTTTCCTCCCTTTGGAGTTGTCCCTGCAGACTTCTAGGGCTAAATGGATCCTTTGATGGCAAAGACATTGAAAAAGCTATCGGCTCTAAGGTCACGATCCAAAGCTTCATCCGCTCAATCTCAAGCTTCTGGGAACTCCTCCGTTGAGGCTTTGGATGTTGCTCTCTTGATAGCTTCTCTTCCTATCTCGATTGATATGAGAGGAGATGATCCTTTGTTAGTGGATGATTCATGAAATCCAATGGAGGATGCTAAGATCGAGCCGATGGATCCGATAAGGGAGGTTATAGCCATGGTGGCAGAATCAGTGTTGAAAGTCGTTATGAAAGTTATCCCTATAATCTCTCTGGTGCATGCCACCATAGGGACGGAAGAGGATTTTCTTGAAGGGACGATAGAAGCTGCGGAGGTGGCCGATCTTCCTTGTTCAGTCGAAGGGATCGAAGTTGTCGAGCCGCAGAGGCTAGTGATTCCAGCTTCTGTCGCCTATCTGATAGAGATTCAAGTGGAGATGGCGCTACCAACCCCTCTTTCCTCTTCAACTATGGGTAGTCTTAGAATTACTGTTGAGTTTCTGAGGGGCCACCTTGCTCCCGCATATAGGCAGGCTTTGGATGGAGAGGGCACCCAACATTAGATGGTGGGTGCCTTCAGATCCTTGACTTTAATTAGCCATTACTTGGCAAGCTTCGTCGGGACTACTTCTGGGTCTTCACCTCTAGAACTTGTAGAGGTGAAGGAAGAACTTGAAAGATTTAAATATGACTTAGAGCAAAAAAAAGCTACCAATGCCGATCTGGTTAAGAAAATTGACTGTTCTGAGAAGACTCTTTTCAAGGCTTAGGAGATAATTGATTGGCGAGATGATGAATTAAGTAGAGCTCGTTGGAGGATTGAGATCCTTGAGAGGTAAAGATTCAAAGCCGATCGAGACTATCGTCGGGCTCATGATGTTATTAAACGTCCGAAGAGGATGCTCGTGGAGAAGAGAAGGTCTTCATTAGAAGCTCGTCCTCCCCAAGAATTTGACAATCGGTCGAGTAAGAGACCTAAATTTTCCAGCAGGGATTATCACGAGGAAGAAGCACCTCGGAGGCTCAAAGTTTTCTTATCCAGAAGAGAACTTACAACTCAGGAACCTTCGACTGAATTTTAGGCAGTGAAAGAGAGACTCAATCGGTTGGAGAAAGCTAGAACAGATTCCGTCGCCAAGGCTTGCAAACTAGGATTCTATGCAGGCTTTAGTAGATGCAAGGAGATTTATGTAGGATTTTGTTGGGCGCCCTCTCCATCCAAAGCCCGCCTACATGCAGGAGCAAGATGGCCCCTCAGAAACTCCGCGGTAATTCTAAGACTGCCCACAGCTGAAGAGGAAAGAGGGGTTGGTAGTGCCATATTCACTTGAATCTCTGTCGGACAGGCGACAGAAGCTAGAATTATTGGCCCCTACGGCTCGACGACTTCAATCCCTTTGACTAAACAAGGAGGACAGGCCACCTCCGCAGCTTCTATCGTCCCTTCAGGAAAATCCTCTTCCGTCCCTATGGCGGTGCACACTAGAGAGATTACAGGAATAACTTTCGTAACGACTTTCAACACTGATTCTGTCGCCACGACTATAACCTTCCTTGCCGAATCCACTGGCTTGACTGAATCATCCACCATTGGATTCTATGAATCATCCACTAACAAAGGATCATCTCCTCTCATATCAATCGAGATAGAAAGAGAAGCTATCGAGGGAGCAGCATCCGAAGCCTCAACAAAGGAGCTCCCAGAAGCTTGAGATTAAGTGGATGAAGCTTTGGATCGTGACCTTCGAGCTGATAGCTTTTTCAAAATCTTTGTCATCAAAGGATCCATCTAGCCCTAGAAGTTTGCAGGGACAACTTCGAAGGGAGGAATATGAAAAATAAAAGCTCTATACTTGCAATAACCTTTCTTCCTCTCACACACCTCCTGGATGCACTTAAAAGAAAGAAGATGAAGATAAACGAAAGTCATTTTAAATTATCTCTCCCAAACAATCAATGGATGGATGGGCCCTTCGACCGTACCCACTCTTACATCAAGGGATGACATCACCAATAATTAAATGCCAAAGCACAATTGTAAATAAAGATGTAAATCATCCAATCTGAAGAGTCGCTTGGGAATAATTCTTTCGCTTAATTCTCAGACTAAGTACCAGAGGATAGTATTATAGTGGTAACATAAACGCCTCAGATCATTCGATTAATATCTAAAATGCCTTAGCTCAGTCGGCACTTGTCAACGTTTTGAGGACAAGAAAGTTACTATAATGCCCTCCAAACTGATAGTTGATCTCCAGAAGGAGATCCGAATCGTGTTATCCATAAACAGCTTGGATAGCATTTATAACTTATAAATCACCTCGGATAGGCAGTACATCTATATTCTTACTGGCTTATCTCACAGGTTAACGACAATACAGCTGTGATCCAGCCACGAACAAGCTATTTTCTATTCAACTTCGACTATCAAAAGCAGATAAGGCATTCCAATTTCACCGATAACGTCCTTCCATTCGGAAAAGGCGTTTCTGATCTTGTCACAATGGTATCAGCGGCCCAAGATTCGTGGAACAACAAAATGGCCATCCGAAACTTCTTTATAAATATCATAAATCCCGAGGATCTAGGTAAGCACAAGAAATTTCTCTCAAAGAACTCGTTGTTACTTTACTGTTCGCTGCTGACTTGAGCATCGGAGAATTCTTGCCGAAATAAAATTCTCTAGTTCGGACTTTGTTTTGCAGATCACTCCAGTATTCCTACGTAAGACCAGCCGTTCTACTTCTAAAGCATACAAGTCTCAGCAATAACAATAACAATTAAGCAACGGCTGTCTGAATCTGCTGCTATACCAAGGTATTAGTTAATATATCAACCGATACAAGCAATGCAGTGTTTCGAGGGGCAATATTAAACATTGAAGTCATAATTTACCAACAGTTTTGGGCCATGGGATAGTGAAAAAAAACATGTTCCATATCCACTATCAGCTCGAATAGAGATCACAAGATAAGTCTGTTAAGAAAGTAAGCCCAGCTGGTGAATGTACTGCCTGGTTGGTAGTTTATATCACAGAAACTTTCAGCAAAAAAATCAAACTACCAGAGGAACCAGCAACTTCCCTATAGCATAAAAACAGTTCAAACACCACTTCTTTCTAGTTATCGGTGAAGTAGGTCCGATGCCTACCTTTGGCAGGTTCCATTCCAAGTTGAAATTTTCTACCTAAATCTAGTAAACTAACTAGCCCATGAAATGGAATAACCCTATGGATAGAACTAGATAAAAGGATTTGATTGATTTGTAGAACTAGTTAAGTGCATATAGCAGTAATCCTCGACCATTTATATAGAAAGAGTCAAATAGGTGAAGAAGCAATCTTATTGAACTTGGAATCATTAAACCATTTATATAGAAAGAGTCAAATAGATGAAGAAGCAACCTTATTGAACTTGGAATCATTAAACCATGATGTAAAAATGATGGACTCACCCATGCTAGACAGATCAACGTATGAACTGCTACAGAGATGTCCATACTATCTAAACTACTATAGTGTCACTATCGCATCTATAAATATATGCCAAAGCATTGATGGCTTTACCAGAGGCAAAAGCCAAACCCCAATATCTTGACCGGAAGGACAAGATTTCAAATGCTATGTCATATTTTTCTCCATACTGGCCACCAAAGTTTTATGAAAAGGCACCTGATCAGATGTTGGCCCCCCTACCAATTGATCTTAACCATGAAAATGGATGATTCCTTGACCCATAAAGTTTAGGGAGCATATCATGCGGACATGATCCAAGTTCAGAATGTTTGAAGCTCACGAGAAACAAATTAACTCTCTTCACATCTGTAGTATTTGTGACTAGGGGAGTCAGACAAAATTCTAATCAATATCTGATTAGGTCGATTTAAATGAGGGGCAGGGAGAAAAAAAGGAAAAAGAAAAAGAAGAATAAAGAATGCATCTCTCCTCCTACTTGCTCTCTACATAAAAATGAAACAAAAACTGGCTGCTGAAACTAAACTGGAGCTTGGAAACAGATGATTCAACTACATGCATCACCCCTTCCCGAAAGCATCTCTAATTGCACTTGGAGAGCACCGAGAAGAAAGCCCCCATGGCAACTACAAGGCCAGCTTCAACAACATGCTGAGCACCCGAGGCGTCGTCACCGGGAGTCGTGGGGCTCGGGACATCCGCGACACCACCAGAAGGAGAGCCCGTCGGCGATCCCAATGGTGATCCACCGGCGGTCATGGGAGGAGCCGCCCGAGGCGCTGGAGGACGCACCACCACTGGCTGCGGCGACGCAGCGTCCGATGGGGACGGTGACCTGTGTGATGGCGATGGGGCAGGGGCCGTCGACCTTCGTGGTGCAAACGCCGGCATGGGTGCCATCCTCGGTGCGCGGATGGACGGCCCTGGAGTCATTCTAGGTGCAGGGGATGGCGAGGATGGTGCGCGGGATGGCGACGAGGAGCCATTGCCGTTGGAAATCCCGAGGCCAGGAGGGACGATGACGCTGCTGATATGTAGCACCGAGATGTTGTACGGATGCGTGACTAAAACACTGGCAAACCGAGAGGTGAGGTTGGAGCCAGGTCACGTTAAGGAGCCTAGTGCGATCTGGCCATTGCCCATGTCGGTCACGTTAAGGAAGCCATTCTGGCCGGTGGCGAGCCCGCAGGCCTGGAAGAGGGTGGTGAGGATGGCGCTCCTGTTGGAGAGCTTTGTGATCTTGTCGCGATCGAAGTAGTCGAAAACGACATGGAGTGCAAGGACCTTCTTAAGGACGTCCGTACGTAGGTTGGACACGGAGGAGAGGGCGGCATTGTTGACAACGAGGACGGTGACGGTTTGGCGGCTGTTGATCTGTGAGGCGAGCTGGGTCTGGGTGAGGAGGTTGTTTAAGTTGGAGAAGTCGGAGAATTGGCCGAGGATAGAGGTTATGTTAAAGGCCGTGGCAGCGGGAAAGAGGAGGAAGGGGAGGAGGAAGAAGACGGTGCGGAATTTGGAAGCCATGGTTACGGTGCTGCGGAGTTGTAAAGTACGGAAGAGGGGGAAGAGAGGGAGAAATATATAGAGAGATGAGAGAGGTAGGGGATTAGCAATTAGCTGAAAGCTCCATATTTTGGGATTTTTGTCCCGCCAAACAGGGAGAGAGGATTGGCGCGGATCCAAGGATTGGAGGGGAAGGAGGGGAGTGTGTCTCGAGTTCGGGCAGTTAAAAGAGATACATGACCGTTGGGAGGTGGCTCCTAATTTTCTTGGGGTGCACAGTCGTGGGTCAACAGAGGGAGCTTGACTTTTTCTTGGGCACCATTTGGGTATTTCAGAGCCATGTCGATCCACCTCCTTAGATGCCCTTCTAAGTTTAAGAGTTGTTCCTGTCGAGCAAAATGAGACAGACACCAAGATAAGACGAAGATTTTCCTCGATGATGCCAGGTAGATTTCAGAAACTTGTTAATTATCAGTCCTGCGATACCAAGCCAAACAGAGATTTTATTTCGTTCTCCCTTCTTTTTCCCTCCATTTTGTTTACCTGTAATATTATGATAATGATGTTCCTTTTCCCTTACCAACAGTCAACCATTTTGGTAAATTAGGAACAAATTTTAGAGAGACAGGAGACAAACTTTCGACGGTGATGTCAACTTTCTTTGTTTCTACAACCTCCAATTCATTTGTTTTGTCAAAGACAAGGATTTCACAAAATGAAAAAAAAAGGGGGGGAAATTAAGGAGAGTATCAAGAAAAATGAAATGAGAATAGTTCTTTTCTAGTTTGGTATGATTTTTTTTTTTTAATATGCTTTCAATGAGGCACATATCGCGATATCGATTAGCATCCACATGCTTACGTAACCGAAAAAGTGTGTTTTGATGGACTCTGTGGCTAAAGGTTTCATTCTTGAAAATCAATAGGCACAGGTACTTCAAGTCCTTTGGAATAAGAAGTTATGCGTGAAGAGATAATGTGAAATTAGCTTTAAGAAGCATTACATCAGAGAAGAAAGCCGTTTATGATTCCATGTATAACCATTACTAAAATGCACAGAAATTACATTATTACAACCTCCTAATGGGAAGACTAATTCCAACTAAAAACCTTTGGTTATGCAACCAAAACATAAATAATACTATGCACTAGAACCTAAAAGAAAGCTCACCAGCTTCTACTATCACAAGATTAGGAGAATCTTCAAAGTAGAGAACTAAGAAAGGTACTCGAAAAAAAAAAAATTAAAACATAATGGAAAAAGCAGTCAGATAATGCTTGAAAAGATATCTCATTATTAATCAATTTGAAAATGCACACTTCAATTTGTTAATCAGACAATGATGTTCACAACTCAGGCACCTCTCCTCTCTTTGTAGAGTCTACATACCAGATGCTGTGAGATAGTGGCCGAGGGAAGATACTGTCAGATAATTGTCATCCTCTTGAGTTAATGCAAAATCTATGGAGCAATCATTTTCTTTTCCAGTTCTGGCAGCAACTTCATCCAGAGCCCAAGGTCATCTCATACTATTTTTGGCTGCATCGATATCCGTAACACATCCATTCATCTAATAATATTTTTGACTGCATCCGTTTCTGTAACACATTCATCTTCTACAAAGGGAAGCGTTCTCCATACTTTCAATTTCAGGGAGTTGTTCTCTCCATCTGCTGTAGACAAACGTATTTTTTTAAAAAAATTAGAGTTCCTTAGCTAGTTGGAAACTGCCTGAAGTTCAAAAAGCTACCTGGATTTTTTACATCCCTCTCCATGCAAACTGCTGTATAATGAGAATTAAGTTCAAAGAAGGCAAATTTCCACCTATTCATGAGGATTCCAGGATCATCCACAGCTTCCACAACTATGCTGGGTCCCTGATGCCATCATGGGAGAGGGGTCAGGTGCATCAAAATTGGCAGTTTACTTCAGTACATAACTCTGGTTTTTAATGTATAAACATATATGTTGAGAAACCACAAAGAACTACAGAAAAGTACTTGAGAGAGAGTAAAAATAAAAGACATAGAGGTACCAAGATCCAGTTAAACAGTTAGACATACATCAGATTTCGATTCCCCAGTAACTTGCTTGCCGTTGCTTGCTTCCAACCGAATTGTGAAATCCTTGAAAGGTGCTCCTGAAAACCCCCTTCCAAGGGCCTTGACATATGCCTCCTAAAAGTTGGAAAAGCTAGTTAAGTTTTATGCTTACAGATGCTGCAGGTCAAATATCATACCACAATTGCATGCATGACCAACAAAGTACAAGTTATCAGTTGAATGCCCAAAAAAAATTATGTAAAGATGAAACCAAGGATACAGTGGGATTGGTTTCACAAACGAAGCTGACAATAGAGGTTGAGAAATAAGTTAAGCAAACATGAGCAAAATAATCAATAATATGAAAGAATGTGAACCTTTAGAAACCTCACTCACTTTAAGGGTCCACAATCTAATGAACTCGCTTTGCCGACACTCAGGATCTGCTAAAGTTTTCAGGTATGCAACTTCAACAGAAGTAAAATAACGGTGAGCAAGAGACAAGATATCATTACTTGTCTTCCGTTGTTTTTCTTCAATATCAATGCCAATCTGTTAAAGCCATAATCCCAATCAAACATGTTAGCTGCAACATTTTATTAAAGTGAATAAAACAGCATTTTGTCGTCAATGAATGGGATCAGAATACTACTGGCAGATCCAAAGTCACACCGCAGGCAATCATGGTAGATGTATGTGAAATATTGAATTGCAAGGGTGGTGGGGCCCAAAGATCATAATTATCCCACTCTACCTGAGAATATGGCTAATTTGAGTATGAATTTTACTCTTAAGAGTTAAGCTAAAGGAAATATTGAAGTAGCATAATCCATACAAGAATTTAGTGAAAAGATAGTACATGTCCGAAATCAGTCACTAGTTGATGATTACCTCAGGCTTCCCAAATCTATTCTTCCTGAATTTGAATGATTTTGGGCTCAATCTACCATCTGTATCTAATCTAGCAATGAACAAAATTAACTGTCAGTGATCATATGTCTGCAAACCATTATTCCTATAGTTCTATTTCAACCTATGGAATAAAACCAATTAATGCAATAGTGCTCAAAAGCATGCCAACTGCTGTAGATACCAGACTGTGTGCACATGCTACGAGGCCATTTTGTCATTTTAAGAATAAATAAATTTTTGAAATTTTAATCTGGTAACCAACTTTACTACTTATAGGCAGTCACCGATGAACTGAAGTTAAACAAACAAGAGCAAATTCTGTTAAGTGAAAACTTAGAAAATATATACATAAACCAACCCCATTATTTATGAATCACTAGCCTGCCATATGGAAATGCAGTGGGAAAGGATCGTGCACCACTGATCAGCAAAAACTTAAATATTATTCAAAAACAATACAAATTACTCATCTTACAGCAAACAGGGAAAAAGTAGTCACCGAACCTCACCAAGTCAGCTGTTTAGTTGTGTGAACCCAAGCACTCAGCCCCAGGAAAAATATTTTGGCCTATAATGAGCTAACATCCAGCAAGAAAGGTTCAAATAGGCTTGATAAACCAACAAGTGACTGGTTCCCCAGAAGAGTGATTGTACAAAAGCTAGAGTGATTAAGATCTTCATACTTCATAAAGGACATTATGGGTTCACTGATGTTTTGCAATCACTGACCGATCACTTGGCTTTTTAGTAGATTTTGGATTAAAAATAGCCTCAAGCTCAAGCATTGATGGGCTTTTGGCCCAAGAGAAAAACAGAGATTTGGGGGATTTTAGCTGGATATGATGATACATTACACACTAAGTGGCAATATAGTTTGACATCCATATTAAAGAAAGGTAATTGTGTTGGTGGAGCAATGTCTTAAAATGTTGCACACCAATCAAATGATGATGTTGTGCGCACACAGATGCCAAAACTAGCAGGTTCATCTTTGTGGCAAAATTCTTCATTATGTGATGCAGCACACACACCCATGCCAAAACTAGCAGGTTCAACTGTGGCAAGCATGCAATATTATGATCAACCTTGGTTATACTTGCAAATTGCTGGTTCCTTTTTATATTTAAGTTGTCCATTTATTTATTCTTTTTGGGATAAAATTTACATGACCTAGTTGACCTAGTATAATTTTGAACTAGGTTAAGCTTTGCAGCATTCTGTCTGTCATCATAGGCACATCTAACAATATCAGAAGTACTTTTTTCAGCCTTCTTTAAGATCACAAAAGAAAGGTTTGCATATCAGTCTAAAGAAATATGGAACTACTAGGGTTTCTGTTCTCTTGATAGCTTCGGCCAAAGTAATACAATTAAATCCAGTCTCAGCCAATTTTGTGGTTCCACCAGAAATTTACCAGTTTCAGTTAAAATCAACCTATGCAAGGCTAAAAGTCTCATTATATATGTTTCTGGACTAAACTTGCTAGTTGGTGATAATTTCAATCTGGAGGAAGCATTTTGCCAAGAAAAATGTCCAATATTATATCATGTTTGAGTAATTTCAAAAGCAAAAAGGTGTTGTATTACAAGTTACAAGACATTAAGGGGAAATAGTCTTTTTAAACATTTTGTTGTATTAATGTTTTATATTTTCATGTACTAAGCAAGATCATAAATATCATGCTTACTTTTCATGGAGTAGCGTGAAGCATCTGAAATTGACAACTATGACAATTTAACTTTACAAACAAAAAAGTTTATGCTATATATGAACATGAATGCATAAATTTAGTGTACAATATTCTCACAAAGAAATGACTATAGAGTCAAAATGACATCTTATATATCATTATCATTACCATTGTTCATCTAAATTTTCTCTAAATTTCTATAATTTTAATTATTTTAAGTCATTCACATTTTTAATGAGCTTTCAGAACATTGACACAACACATAATATACCAAAGTTTATGCAATTCACCTCCTTGAATTATTGCAAATTTTCCTTATTTTTCTGATTTACACCATTCTTGGACAATGAAGGAGAAAATGAACTCCTCAATACATTAGCCAGAATGAGGTACAGAGAACTTAAAATCAGACCTATTTTACTAAACAATAGTTGAAGAATGGCCATGGACTGTATATTAACTGATTATATCTCTTATGGAGTACAAGATGGATGAGATGTAAGCGATGCACATTTATGATTACATTCGCAGATGAAACTAACTAGAGAACAGCGAAAAAGAAATTGGACCATACATCTTGCAAGAGTGGTGCGCACCAAGGTTCGCGCTAATAGGGCACCTTTCTGAAGCCTCTCTCCGTTCATACGTAAAACGCTTTGTCTTTCACACGGCGAAAGGAGCTCCATATACTGGTTTAGACGGGAAGCATCCTTCAACTCATCGGGAACCACATACCAGATATGTGTTTCCCTGCAATCATATTATTTCCAAGGAATTAAGGTCTTAAGCATATTTTTTCGCATACAAATGAAGAAGAAAAAGATCAAGTCTAATCTGATTCAATCAAAGCTAGTTAGTACGTATCCTCGATGAATTGCAGAGAAAAAAAAGATGAATTGCGTAAAAGAATAAAATTTTTAGAGAAAAAAAAGCAGAGGATAGAAGTGGCTAGAGGAAGAGGAATACCTCGGACATGGGAGTGGCGCAGGCGGCAGTGGCGGCGGAGACGACGCGAACGGACGACGAGCAACGCTGTTCAAGTACAGCGGTAACATATTCCTGCGGAGCAACCAAAACATGCACCGATCTCCCTGCCTGCCTTCCTCTTCTTCCCTAATTCCAACCCCTTACATCCGATTGTTTCTCAGATTTTTGCCGGCCGCGAAAGCTTGCATCTGCTATTATGATTACAAGAACTTTCTAACAAATAAATAAATAAATCAAATCCATTTCTTTAATATCTCATCGTCATATATTTTTATCAAATTCAAATTCATTCACATTTGTATACTCACAAATCCCGCATTCACACAATTTCACTCATCCCACACCGAACAATTTCACTCATCCCACACCGAAAGAACCCCTCCCACCCACGGATCTAAACTTCTTGATTCACACGTTCTCAAAAACCCACGGATTTAAACTTCTCGATTCATTCGGCTTCACACAATTTCACAAATCACTAAAAAAACCGTCACTCACGGATTTAAACTTCAGGCCGCGTCTAAGATAAAAGCAGATGAAAAACAGCGAAAACAAATGAAAACAAATGAGAGAACGTAGGAAAAATCAACGAAAACAAAGGAAAGACCTTTTCCGAATAGATTGAATTTTTTTTTTTTGAGATATGGGAAGCGGGAGATCTGTGGAAAGAACACACTGAGGAAATATTGGAGGGGAAGGCCGATGCCGGTGATGATGGGGAGAAAGGCGACGGTGGAGACAGGCGGGAGGTGGCAGCGAGGAGGTGGGCGTCCGCGAGGGCCTGGAAGGTTTTGAAGCAACAAAAACCAGAAAAAAATACGCCACCGCCGCTTGAATAAAAAAAACAAAGAAAAAAATCTCTGGACGCTTTTTGTTGTACTGTATAGATGATTCCGACGACCCGTTAACTTTAGCCGCTTTATTTTCAAGCGGAGGAACCGTCCCCGCTGCGTTACTTGCACGCCATCTGGACCGTCGGATTACTGTCCTCACCGCCTCTGAGCTTCCCGGCAAAGTCCGCATAGAACAATCTATGGTTATATGATATCTGCCGTTAACTTTTTGCCGTTTAACCAAGACCGGTGGCGTCTATCACAAGCGGTGCATGATAGCAACAGCTGATATATAATTCACTCCTCGGTCACAGGCCATCGTCCCCGTATTCAAATTTCCAGGGATCTCTCTCGCGGATCACCGTGGAACCGTGAAGACATCACCATTGTTCGCCGTACGAAGAAACTTCCGAGTCCCGAGATGTCCGCGACTCAGTCCGAATACGACCTCGGGGTAACTCTCTCCATTCCCTCTCTCGATCCGCTCTCGAACCCCCTCTTCTTTCTTTTTCTCTTCGATCGGAATCTTGGCTCACTTCTAGTCCAATGCAGGCATCTGGTGGGCCTCGTTTCGGGATTGGGTAAGGAGATCTTCCCTCTCGAGCGACCGAAGGCCGCTCGATCTATGTTCCAGAACCCAGTTTCCGTTTTCTAGGGTTTTGATCCGATCTTGCAGGGAGTACGCCTTCGCCGACGCCGGGAAAGTGGAGCATTGCGCCAAGTACCTGAACCAGACGCTAGTGACCTTCGGATTCCCCGCCTCACTCGATCTCTTTGCCGCTGATCCCGTGCGTCCTCTTGATCCGGCGGTCTATGTTTATCTCTCTATGATTAAGGATTTTTTTACTGTTATTGGTTTTTTGCTAAAGTTTCTTTCTTTTCTTTCTTTTTTATTTTTTTTGGTGGTAGGTCTCGATTGCAAGGACATGTAACTGCATCTATGCCCTACTTCAACAAAGGCAGCGCGACCTTGAGTTTAGGGAGTTATCTAATGAGCAGAGGCAGAGGTGAATTTGTAATTTATTTATTTTTATCAGATTGATCTTTCTTGGTTTCTTAATTTGTAGGGATCTGGTAATCTTATTCCAATTAACTTATACGTGTAAGCGAAGTCTAAATCCAGCCGTTTCCTTACCATAACTACGAGAATCTGGAGTGATATATGGCTCTGAATGGAATTTTCGGTCATTGCCAGGAGAAACTAGCATATTGTCTTTCCCAAAATAAAGAATAGTTATAATGTCAATGGTGCTTTGTTAATCTAGGCTAGAGTTTGACAAGTTCAGTCCATGTATATACAAAGTTACCAAATCAGAGTGATTTTAGGGTTTTTGCAGTATTGGGGACATTGTATTATGTGTGGGTTTCTTAAAATTTGGTCATTTATTAGTGACTATCAAGATCAGGTTTCCCAGCACTTCATCATCCCAATTTAAATGCTGATAATGTTTCTATGAGTTTAGTGTTAGTCTGTTACTGATCTGCCAACAGGATCATGGTGCTTGTTTTGCTGGTCATCCGTCAACTTCTGAACCATAAACAATTATGTACGAGATTTCCCATCTTTCTTGTTTGAAATAACTTATATGGATTAATAAATTGCATATTTTGTTGATATGATTTATATTTTCACCTCAACTACTTGCATAACCGAATGATTTCACCATATCTTCTCCCAATCCTTTCAACACGCTGCCTTTTACTCGCTACTCCAGAAAATTGTTTCAAGCAATGAAGGATATTTCTGTAATGTCTACGTAAATAAATACATATCCCTAATCAATTAACCTATTTTGTTTAGGGGATTTTCATGTCCTAGATTAACATATAGCTTCGTATGGCTGGTGAAAATATGAAAGTTTTTTTGGGTGGTACACAGGAGGATTTAAGCTTTCTCTGTTAATATTAGTCATCTAGATTATCATTCTGTGCCCAATTGGGTCTTCAAGATCTCTCCACTGTCCCAAGTCATCAAATTTAGTGCCAAAGCAGAAGTTGTCTGTGAGAACATCCATATCAGGGGCGGCTTAAATTGGATTAGTTTTCTTAATTATAACTGAAAATGGACAGTTTTCACATTTACATTAGGAGCTACTTCATGCCATTTTAAGCTAATAGCGAAAGGCACCCTTTCTGATGGCATTGCTGTTGTAATTATAGATTGCAGTCTGATATATCAAGGTTAGAGGCCAAGGTTGAAAGGCTTGAGGCGCAATTAGCTGCAAAAGATCGAGAGCTAGCCACTTTAACCCGAACGGTTGGTTCATTGTATTTC
The DNA here is from genome assembly GCA_006176705.1 of Cocos nucifera. Lineage (NCBI taxonomy): Eukaryota > Viridiplantae > Streptophyta > Magnoliopsida > Arecales > Arecaceae > Cocos > Cocos nucifera. The sequence continues at coordinate 706,013 of QRFJ01000179.1, read as the reverse complement.
CTTCATTGATCACTTCTTAAATGATGATGAAATAGTTGATCTTTTAACTCTTTTATTGCAATCAGGAGGCTAAAAATACTGCAGCTTTGAAGGCTCAAATTGAAAAGTTGCAGCAGGAACGTGATGAATTTCAGCGAATGGTCATTGGTAATCAGGTGAGAAATACTTATCATTATGCCTCCGCCCCTTCTTCTTTCTAGGAAATATTCTTTCTTCTTCTTCTTCTTCTGTTTCTGTCCTAAGTTCATCACTCCTGATTCATTAATTTTCTTTGAAAAGCAAGTGCGCACGCAACAAATACATGAAATGAAGAAAAAAGAGAAGGAATACATAAAACTACAGGTAACGTTATTGCTATGGTGTACAGTTACATAATCAGAAATTCATTTGGCAAAAGTCTTCATTAATCATATCAGGGAACATACCAAAATGCATTTATTAAATCACTGGGATCTTAATCTGTTGTTTTGCAGGAGAGGCTAAACCAGGTTCTAATGGAGAAAAAGAAGGAATCACGGTCAGGGATGGAGATAATGAACTTACTGCAGGTTTTGTTAAAGTTATTTTTATTATCAATTTATAGATCTAACAAGCAGACTACGTCCATAAATGCACAGTCTTGGAAAATTTTCCATATTAAATTTGATTACACCAATCCTCATGTGCTTCGCATTACATTTTTTAAAACCTTTTTGGGCTTTCAATATTACTTATGCATACCTGGTACAGCTTTTTGATGCTTCAGGTAATTAAGAATATTTCCACCTGATGTTGCTTGTTGTTAATGGCAACAGAAAGAAGGGCGTCAGCGTGGAACATGGAATGGAAAGAAGGCTGACAATGATTTCTATAAAATGATTGTAAGAAAATTGTTCAACTCAGTCAATTGATTCTTGCGGTCACTTGTTTCATTAATGTCTTCCATGATACTGATAGGTTGATGCATATGAAGTAAAGAAGCAAGAGCTGATGGCAGAGAACTCTGATTTGCGGGCTTTACTACGTTCTATGCAGGTAGAAACATGTAATAATAAGCTGTTAAGAGTTTTTTTTTAATCACCTTTTGCCTTCACTTGTTTGCTGCTACATAAACATATCTTCGATATGATTTATCTATGGACATATTTAGATGGACCTTTCTAGTTGTCAGAAATAATTGCTTGTAATCATGGGCTTTTCTAGACAATTAACTTGTGGTACTGGGATTTTGTTGAGTGATAGGCTACATTTAGTAGTTGTAGGATTTTCTTTTTAAATTTAAAGGTCCTGGCAAATTAGCTATTTTTTATGCCATTTTTTTTGGTTGATGTTGTCAACACTCAGGAATTTGTAAACAAGTTATTCTTTCAATATCTCTAGAGAAGAATTGAATTTGTTTTATTTTCTTTCTTTCTTCCTTTCTTATTTCTTCCCAATCTGGGTAAGGGCATTGTTCTAAAATTTACCACAATTATTAAACTCTGTTGAGTTTGTCTCACTTCCTATAATAACAAGTATATACTGCTGATAATGTTTGAATCTTACAAGTTCTATGAGTCTTGGTGGGTTAATAACAATTGATTATGCGTTGCTTCTTGTTGTTGCCTACTGCCAATTGTCACTGGATGTCATTACTGCTATACTTTAAATGGTACATTTGGGTTGAATCATTAGGAAAGTAGGCTTTTCTATGGTATTGCTACTTGCAAGATAAGGAAAGATGGTTATTGCATATTATTCTGCCATTGTCTATGAAGTCCAATGGCTTTTCATAGTCCTTAACCTTAATTTACTAGAAGTTCAGCTTTAGTTCTTTACTTATAGAAACCTATAAAATTCTCTTTATGTTATTGCTACTACATTTTAACTGCTGCAAATGGTTTAAACATTGGAAAAGAAGGCATTCTAATGTGTTGTTATTTCCAAGTAGATGAAAGACTACTAAAGCAGAATATTCTGGAATGGCCAAATGAAGCCCAAGAGTCTGAATTGGCTCTTGGCCTTTGTTTGTTGTCAATTTAGCTTTACTTATTTACTTCTGGAAATCTTTAAAAAATCCTTTGCTCTATCTTATATCGAATATGCTGCATGGGTCGAATTCGTTTTATTCGGGGAACCAACTTGACATCCTAGTGTATTACTTACAATATGGGGTTCTATGTTTCATTTTCTTTTCTTGTTCATTTAATTTATTGTTTATATTTAGTATATTTCTCTGTTGCTTTCTCTTCTGGTACAGATTTCCTGTTGGCAATGACAAGTAGAGTTAAGAACCATATTTGTGTGCAAATTCTTCTTTTATTAATTTATTTCTTGTGCAATCAAGGTAGATCTTTTAAAACAAAAGTCAATTTGGGACATAGTGGCAAATAATATCAAATAAAGGCTGGAAGATAACGTCCTTTTGGGCTGCACAAACCATAAACAGTGCAGACTCTAAAAGATTGGAATATTTATATATTGGTTTAACAGTAATTTTCTTGGTTTTGCAGTTCCCTGTGGAGGGTAGGGACAAAAGAATTAAACCACCAGATGTAGGTTATCTTTTTGGTTCTAGTAACTAAGGTTGGAGATCCTCAAGCATCTTTTGGATTGTAATGGTAGAGATTTTGTCATTACAGAGGTCAGATATGAAGATATCTCATTCTGGGACTGATATCCATTTTTATATTTTTCTCATGTGGTCATTTCTTCACAGGACTCCTAATAAGTTGAGCGGTAGGGTCAGAGGTTTAGAGCTTTTCTAGACTACTTTCATATATTAAATGGCTAATAGAGTCTTGGTGGATGAGCTGTGCAAGCGTGTAGCTGCTTTTGGAATGTTATGAGGTTGGTGCAGCCATTTTTACAATCTCAATCATGGTTTATTAGTTGGTTTGGCTGCTGGGTCTTATTGATGTTGCATCGTCCCTTGAAACAACATTCCAAGAAATCGTTTTACTGCTGAAGACAATTCCTAAAGTGAAAAGCTATGCTGTTTGGTAAAAAAGAACTGCACTCCTTTGAACAGATATCAGTGGATTAATCAATGATGGAATAAGGCAGTAAGTTGACTTTCATGACCATGATCTGAGAGATAATCAATTATTATGATATTTATTTTGCACAATGACCAATGTACCTTTATCTTGTATAATCATCTGGTACCTCAACTTTGGATTTTTCCAGTCTGATTAAATTATGGCTTTCCCGTTTGACCTTTTTCAAGAAATTCATGATTGCTTATATGAAGCAAGAAGTTGTCTTATCTGGCCCTTCTGATGGTTTGTCTAGCATTATCTGCAACAGTCAGATGTATGTGAGGGCACATTAAGTGACTGTGATATTTGTAAACCATTTTATTGCTTTCAACTTTAATCTGAATTTTATTGGGCCAGGACAAATTCATGGTTTCTTTTGGTTTTAATGGTTATCCAATAGGAATTTTTTCGCATGTCAAAGGCCATTTTAATTGAAAGCTAGAACAAGGTATCTTCCTATCTCATTGTTTAAAGTTGTTTTGAAGTGCTTTTGAAAATGATTTCCATCTCACTTCTTCTACAACCACCCCCCATGAAAATGTGGGATTAGTTCATTGCATGAAATGATCGTAATGCTAATCTCAGAGGTTACTCTCTTATTAGGTGTTCCCCTTGTGTTGTTCATTAGTAAATGAATCATTTTTATGGTTTGATTAGGTAACAGATACTAAAGAAATTTGGATATGTCATCTTTTTTTCCTTTCGATTTTAAGTTTTAGTTGTCCTTGTGGTTCACATAAGAATTGCTTCTAACCTACAAGTTGACAAATAGATGATTTAAATAGCAATTTGTGTTTGTATTTCCTATGTATCAGAATTTGACACTTGTTGGGTAAAATTAGATACACGTGGTGTACCTGTTTAGATACTTAAAGAAATAAAAAAAGAATCCAAACATTCCTGAGTAGGCTTGGGATACTTCTTGAATACCATTGGGGATGAGGACATTTCCTCTTTTTTTTCTTTTTTTTTTTTTTTTTAAATTTTAATGAATGTTGGCTTTCTAGTGATGGGCATGATGGTTAACTCTGTCTAACATTGATTCCTTCAAATGTGTCAATTGGACAAATACATCTGTTGGTGTAGAATTTGGTCGACGCTGGACCGCGCTGGAGTTGAGGAAGAAGAGGTCGCCATCGATAATCTGCAAAACAAAGTTCCGTCTGGAGTCGGTGGTGGTGCCTTCGGTAGGAGCCTTCGACGATCAAGTCAGCTTTTCTGGCCAACAGAAATGGAGTGCTCAGGAGAGAGTTTAGCAGAGTTTTTGGGAAGGAGAAGAGAGCTTAGAGAAAACGTATATGGAGGATCCCTTTTATAGATGGAGCCCGGAGCAGACCGATAGTGACAGTCGTAGCTGTCCGGTAGCTGGCCACTCGAGGCCGCGTAGGGTTTGTTACGGAGAGGGACACCGCTTATAGCAGACTGATAGTGACAACCGTAGCCATCCGATAGCTGACCGCTTAGGGCTGCGTGAGAGGGGCGCTGTCTGCAGCAGACTGATAGTGACAGCCGTAGTCATCCGGTAGCTGGCCGCTCAGGGCCGCGTGAGGGGTGCCGTCTGTAGCAGACTGATAGCGATAGCTGTAGTCGTCCGATACTGAGCCGCTCGGGGCCACTTGGAGGGGTGAAGATCTTTGACGTATGTCAATTTCAGAGAAGTTCGGATTCCTAAAGGGAATACGGCTAGAGGAGATCATCTGGGAGGAATGCTACTTGAAATCTGAAAGTAATCTGCTGGAGGAATCCGGATGGAGTTCGACTGATGGAGAAGTCTAGAAGTAGTCCGACTGGTGAAGAAGTTCGGTTGAAGGAGTTCGACTGGTGGAAAAGTTCGGCTGAAGGAGAAGTCCGAAAGGAGTTTGACTTCTGGAGGAATTCGGCTGAAGAAGTTCAGAAGGGGTTCGGCTTCTGGAGAAATCCATCTGAATGAGAGGTTCGAAGAGAGTTCGGCTCCCGTAGGAATCCATCTGAAGTAGAAGTCCGGAGGAAGTTCGGCTCCTGAAGGAATCCGACTGAAGGAGAGGTCCGGAGGGGGTTTGGCTCCTAGAGGAATTCATCTGAAGGAGAGGTCCGGAGGAAGTTCGGCTTCTGGAGGAATCCGACTGAAGTAGAAGTCCGGAGGGAGTTGGGCTTCTGCAGGAATCCGACTGAAGGAGAAGTCCGAATGGAGTTCGGCTCCTGAAGGAATCCATCTGAAGGAGAAGTCCGGAAGGAGCTTAACTCCTGGAGGAATCCATCTGAAGGAGAAGTTCGGAGGAAGTTCGGCTTCCTGGAGGAATCCGACTGAGGGGAGAAGTCCGGAGGGAGTTGGGCTCCTGGAGGAATCCAACTGAAGTAGAGGTCCGGAAGGGAGTTTAGGCTCCTTGAAGAAATCCATCTGAAAAGAGAAGTCCAGAGGAAGTTTGGGCTCCTGGAGGAATCCGACTGAAATAGAAGTTCGAGGGGAGTTCGGCTCCTGAAGGAATCCACTGAGGAGAGTTCGGAGGAGTTGGGCTTCTAAAGGAATCCGAACTGTAAAGTAGAGGTCCGAAAGGAGTTTGATTTCTGGAGGAATCCATCTGAAAGGAGAAGTCCGGAGGAGAGTTTGACTCCCGGAGGAATCCGATTGAAGTAGAGGTCCAGAGAAAGTTCAGGCTCCTAGAGGAATCCATCTGAAGGAGAAAGGAGTTTGGCTCGAATCTCTGAAGGAGAAGTCCGAAGGAAGTTTGGCTCCTAGAGGAATCGAGAGTCGGAGGGAGTTCGGCTTCTAAAAAAATTTGACTGAAGGAGAAATTTGGAAGGAGTTCGGCCACTGGAGGAGTTCAGTCGCTGAAGGAGTTCGGCTTAGGTTCGACCGCTGAAGGAGTTCGGCTAAGGTTCGATTGCTGGAGGAGTTCGACTTGGGGTTCGACCGCTGGAGGAGAATTTTTGATCGAAGCTCTTCCATGATTATCAGTTGCATTAGGCTAAGCATCAGGCTAGGACTTTCGACGGGAAGTGAGATTTATCCCCAACAATAGTTCCCCCACTTTCGAGTTTGAAATTTGAAGGAAAAGAGTACAAAAAAGGTGACTGTCGAAGTTCTTTTTTGGGCTCTACACCCATTCAGGTTGAAGCTCGGGGAGATCTTATCTCCTATCCCGGGTTTCTGCACTTTTTTGTTGCTTGTTGCGGACGCCGAGCTCATTGTGGACGTCGGACTAGGACCTCTTCTTGCAAACCAGGATAAGGTTCTGCCTTTCGCATTTGGCGTAGTCAGATTTGTCATGGAAAAACTCATGTAAGGGATTCTCCACCGAAGCTTCTTTCTTCTCCACGTCTTTGGTCTACGAGGTTTTGATTTTTGCTCATGTTAGGATGAGGTTCTCCTCCTATTTCTAACAGGCTGTAGGGGCACATTAGGAATCATTGTCGGAGCCTCTCCTCCTCACTTCATCTAAAATGAACGAGGCTTTCGGCTTTGCTCACGTTAGGATGAGGTTCTCCTCCTATTCCTAACGGACTGTAGGGGCACATTAGGCCTGTGATTAATGGCCATTTGTCATCTCGTCTAAAATGAACGAGGCTTCGGCTTTGCTCTCGTTAGGACGAGATTCTCCTCCTTGTTCCTAACGGACTGTAGGGGCGTATAAGGGCCATTGTCAGGGCCTCTTCCATCATCTCGTCTAAAATGAACGAGGCTTCGATTTTGCTCACGTTAGGATGAGGTTTCCTCATGTTCCTAATGGACTGTAGGAGCGCATAAGAGTCGTTATCAGGGCCTCTCCTTCATCTTGTCTAAAATGAATGAGGCCTTCGACTTTGCTCACGTTAGGACGAGGTTCTCCTCCTGTTTCTAACGGACTGTAGGGGCACATAAGGATCGTTGTCAGGGCCTCTCCCCTCATCTCGTCTAAAATGAATGAGGCCTTCGACTTTGCTCACGTTAGGACGAGGTTCTCCTCCTATTTCCTAATGGCTGTAGGGGCACATAAGGGCTGTTGTCAGGGCCTCTCCCTCATCTCGTCTAAAATGAATGAGACTTTCGATTTTGCTCACGTTAGGATGAGGTTCTTCTCCTATTCCTAACGGGCTGTAGGGACGCATAAGGGCTGTTGTCAGGGCCTCTCCCTTCATCTCGTCTAAAATGAATGAGGCCTTCGACTTTGCTCATGTTAGGACGAGGTTCTCCTCCTGTTTCTAACGTAGCCACTATTGATTGCTTTTTCTCTGTCATCACAGTTTTTGCACCAAGAAATCATAATATTGAAATTGAGGAGTTTTATTGAAGGAAAATTACTGATAGTATATCCTCAGATTTTCTGAATTCTAAGGTCGTGGGAGCGTTGTTCCTCCAAGCTGCTTTAGATGATAAGTTCCAAATCGGACGACCTCCTCTACTTCATACGGGCCTTCCCAATTTGCCGCAAGCTTCTCCTGGCTCTGATGCTGAGAGACGGCGGCTCGCCGAAGTACTAAGCCCCCCAGAGATAGTATTGATGATGTCGAGAGGTGGCCGATCTTCTTTTTGTTCCTCCCTCTTTGGTGGTTCTGGTTGTGGCAGTGCTCTCGGCCGATCTTCTCTTGCTTCAGACCGACGTTTGTGGAGCATTGAGGGGGTGTAGTTGTGAAACCTTCTGGGGGGAGAACTTTGTCGTGCCCTTTTGTCGGGCTTCTTTGACGACGAGCTCGAGGAGTTCGGTTTCACTTGTGCTCGGGGGAGTCCGTTAGCATGGTCGAACTTCATTCGGCCCTCCATCAGCTGCGGGTTTATTAGACTCGCTTGTCCACCGCTCTCCTGCGGCTTCCTCGTCCTTCAACTTGAAGGTTTCTTCCGCTCGGGCATATTCTTCAGTCCGAGCTAGCAAATCGGCAAAGTCCCTGGGGTACTTCTTCTCCAGGGAGAACAGCAAATCAATCTTCTGAAGGCCGCCCTTGAGCACGATCATTGCAACATACTGATCCAGGTTCTGGACCTCCAATGCAATACTATTAAATCGGATGACATAAGCCCGGATAGATTTCCTCTCCTTCTACTTGATATTCATCAGGAAATCCGAACCTCAGCGGGGACATCGGCTGCTAATGAAGTGAGCCGTAAACTGATGGCTCAGCTGGTCAAAGGAGAAGGTCGTACCCGGTTTCAACGTCGAGTACCAGTTTCTTACTGCTTTTTTTAAGGTAGACGGGAAAGCTCGGCATAAGATGACGTCTGGTGCGCCATGGAGCTGCATAATGATTCGGAAGATCTTCAGGTGATCGATTGGATCAAAGATTCCATCGTAGCTTTCAAATTGCGGGAGCTTGAAGTTCGACGGAATAGGCTCTTGCATAATTTGGAGAGAGAAAGGAGGATCGGTGCAGACGTCGTCATGACGAGTCAGGACGACGTGGCGGAGTTCCTCAATCCGTCGGTCCATCTCCCATAGTTTTTGATCGGGGACGTCGTCTCGATCACATATCTTGGAAGGCTTCCGACTGTAGATGAGGAAGGTCTCTTCCGAAGAAGCATCATGATCCGAATAAGGATCCTCTGCTCTCTTTTTCTCCTTCCTAGGGGCGACGGGTTTGCTAGCCCAAGTGCTCTTCCTCGGGATCAGTTCTTGACATCTCGATGGTGGGTTTCCTGGTGGAATTGCCGCTAGGGGCTGCCGCATGGCTTGCACCATCTCGTTGAGGCCTTGAACCCGCTGCATCAGTAGGTTAAACTATTTCGGATCTATCGTGGCCGTCGGTGGAGGAGGTTGTAGTGCTGGAGCTGGAATGGGCGGATCTGGCTCGGATCTGACGGTAGAAGCGGTAGATCTCCGGATAGTCGTCTTTTTTGGAGGCATTTCTTGGGATTGAGGGAGAGGATGGAGATGAACCTTGGAGAAGAAGATCCACAAGGTCGGCTGAGTACTTCTTTAAGGACAAGGGTACCTCAGGAACAGCAGGTCCTTCCTCTAGCGTCAATCTTGTTGGTGCAGAATCTGGTCGACGTCGGACCGAGCTGGAGTTGAGGAAGAAGAGATCGCCGTCGGTGACCTGCAAAACAAAGTCCCTCCCAGAGTTGGTGGTGGAGGCTCCGGCAGGACCCTTCGACGATCAAGTCAGCTCTTATGGCCAACAGAAATGGAGTGCTCAGGAGAGAGTTCAGCAGAGTTTTTGGGAAGGAGAAGAGAGTTTAGAGAAAACGTATCCGGAGGATCCTTTTATAGATGGAGCCCGGAGCAGATTGATAGTGACAGCCGTAGCGTCCGGTAGCCGATCGCTCGGGGCCGCGTAGGGTTTATTACAAAGAGGGGCGCTGCCTGTAGCAGACTGATAGTGATAGTCATAGCCGTCCGATAGCTGGCCGCTCAGGGCCGCATGAGAGGGGCGCCGCCTGCAACAGACTGATAGCGACAGTCGTAGCCGTCCGGTAGTTGGTCGTGAGCGATCGCGTGAGAGGGGCGCCGCCTACAGCAGACTGATAGCGACAGCCGTAGCTGTTCGGTAGCTGGCCGCTTAGGGCCGCGTGAGAGGGGCACTGCCTGCAGCAGACTGATAGCGACAGTCGTAGCCGTTCGGTAGCTGGCCGCTTAGGGCTGTGTGAGAGGGGCGCCGTCTGCAGCAGACTGATAGCGACAGTCGTAGCCGTCCGGTACTGAGCCGCTTGGAGCTATGTGGAGGGATGAAGATCTTTAACGTATGTCAATTCCAGAGGAGTTTGGACTCCTAAAGAAAATACGGCTAGAGGGGATCATTCGGAAGGAATGCTACTTGAAATATGGAAGTAACATGCTGGAGGAATCCGGATGGAGTTCGACTGATGGAGAAATCCAGAAGGAGTCCGACTGGTGGAGAAGTTCGACTGAAGAAAAAGTCCGGAAGGAGTTTGACTCCTGAAGGAATTCGGCTAAAGGAGAAGTCTGGAAGGAGTTCGGCTTTTAAAGGAATTTATCTGAAGGAGAGGTCCGGAGGGAGTTCGGCTCCTGGAGGAATCCATCTGAAGGAGAGGTCTGGAGGGAGTTCAGCTCCTGGTGGAATCCGACTGAAGTAGAAGCCCGGGGGGAGTTCGGCTCCTGGAGGAATCTGACTGAAGGAGTTCGGCTCCTGGAGGAATCCATCTGAATGAGAGGTTCGGAAGAAGTTCGGCTCCTGGAGGAATCCGTCTGAAGGAGAAGTTCGGAGGAAGTTCAGCTCCTGGAGGAATCCGACTGAAATAGAAGTCCGGGGGAGTTTGGCTCCTGAAGGAATCCGACTGAAGGAAAAGTCGGAGGGAGTTGGGCTTCTGAAAGAATCCGACTAAAGTAGAGGTCCGGAAGAGTTCGGCTCCTGGAGGAATCCATCTGAAGGAGAAGTCTGGAGGAAAGTTCGGCTCCTGGAGGAATCCGACTGAAATAAAAATCCAGGGGGAGTTCGGCTTCTGAGGAATCCAACTGAGGAGAAGTCCGGAGGGAGTTGGGCTCTTGGAGGAATCCGACTGAAGTAGAGGTCTGAAAGGAGTTCGGCTCCTGGAGGAATCCATCTGAAGGAGAAGTTTGGAAGGAGTTCGGCTCCTGGAGGAATCTGACTGAAGTAGAGGTCCGATGGGAGTTCGGCTTCTGGAGGAATCCATCTGAAGGAGTTCGGCTCCTGGAGGAATCCATTTGAAGGAGAAGTCTGAAAGGATTCGGTCTGGAGGATTCAGCGCTGAGGAGTCGGCGGTTCGGCGTTGGAGAGTTCGGCGATTGACCTGAGGAGAATTTCGATCGAAGCTCTCCATGATTACCAGTGGCATTGTAAGCATCAGACGGACTTCGCGGAGGGGGTTTATTCCAAAACATTATAGTGTTAGGATGGATATCTCGTATCCGAAAACTAGCAGTTCGCCCCGTCAATCCTCCAGGACCCAAATAACTCAATTTTCGCCCATGAACGATTTGTGTCAACGGATTAGTTCGATCCAAAACTTGAGATAACGGGTGTAGGCCAAAAAACGATTCATAAGTGGTTGTTAATGAAGTTGAAGTTACCAAATTTTGAGGAGTCGGTATTAATTTATGCCTCTGATTGCTCCACATATAGTTCCTCGAACCGCATTTTCTAAACGAACAAGAGCCAATCCGAATTGATCCTGTAACCTGGTAACAGGTCTGCTACAGAACGAATACGTTTATTTTTCAAGTGATTCATATCGTCAAGTGTACCCATTTCAAATTTTATTTTGATCAAATTATCCACGGCAGCCTATACATCTTGTAGTAACAAAAATATTTTTTTCCATGCATTCACCGAGGGGCATTCATGATAGAATCGTGGAAGCATTACCAAACCTGAGGTCTTTTATCCTTTCTCTCTCAAGCTATCAAATAGAACTGTGGCTTTAGCAATGATGATTGGGGTGGTCGTTTTCTCTCAATCCGGCATTGTGTTAAGAGAAAAAAAACTTGAGTGAGGAAGAGGCTGACAGTCATATGCTTGTTCTTCTTATGTTATGGTGGGGAAACTCTCACTTGAAACCAAGAAACTCAGCTCGAGTAAGCATCCTTCCCCAAGCCCAAAAACAGCTCTTTTCTTTTTCATATATCTAAGAATACATGTTTCTTTAAGGTTTTGTCCCAGCTATTGTGTATTCTGTTTCTCCTAGATTTGTTGTATGAGTGCAATGATGGGACATTTTCCTTTTTCCCTCTTGAACATTGAGGTCTTCTAACAATGGTCAATGGAGGGGTAACTCTAGAGTCGAAGTTGCTGTGTGGAGTATGAGACTATGTTATAACGATAACCTGTTATTCTTTATGGATGACTTTTTTACATATATGTTAAAATATTTATTCTATTTCTCCATGATTTGTGGTATTGGTGCTATTGTTTCATGTCATATCTGTACCCCACGTCCTTTTCCATGCTTCATGGATTTCTTCTCCTGTTTGTTAGTTTCCTTTTTCCTGATTTCTTTTGAAGAAATAACAATTTTTATTCATTATGCAAAGTTCTTATTTCACAAAGCAGTTAGATGTGGCTTCTTCTACATATCTTCTATTTCCACGCTAAACTTCTTTTCTAACACGCTATTGTTGAAGCCACTTGAAGATCAGATACTGTCAATTCTGATTCTTAATATGCTGATTTTTCTTCACCTTAATTGCAAGCTGTGTTTATCTTAATTCAAACAAAGTTTAAATGAATCACTGTGCCAATACTTTTTGCTTTTTTAGATGGATATGCGGGACTTTTTAAATGCTCCAAATGGGCTGTCCCAACAAACTGTCGCTGTCAATGAAAAACAAGAGGCGGGATCTCCTCAGTCTCCATTAGGTGGCAGGACGGTATGGTGATGATTGCAAAACATTAACGGCAAAAATGTTTTTTGTTTGCGTGGTGGGGGTTGGGTGGTATGGTTTGCTTTAACTGATTGTTGTTTTTTATTTTTTAGTTAGGTATTTCTAATCAAGCACCACTTGTCATGCAATTGTTACTTGCAGGATGTCTTTGATCTACCTTTCCACATGGCTAGAGATCAAATAGAAGAGAGCTTGCGAACTAAGATGACTTCAATTAAGGTGGTTTCCATTGGCTTGGAGCCAAGAGCATGATGCTTTCTTTTATTATTTTCTTACACTTTCTTTCTGCACTGCTTCAACTTTCATCATCGTCTTTCCTGGAGCAGGCAAGGATGGTACAACTTCAAGATGCACAAAAGGGAGCAGAGGTGACTTCTGAAGCAACTGAGAGAGAGCTTGAACTTGAAGCTCAACTTGTTGAAGCTAGGAGCATCATTCAAGAGCAGGTTCAAGTTTCTATTTTTCAAAATTGACTATTTTTTCTTATTTTGATAGATGCTACTAGTTTGTTGGTTCCTTATCATTTATTTTAGTGAACTTTGTTTCTCTACATTTTAACATCGTAATAAATTGATGCTCATTTTGATTGAAATTGATTGATTCTGTATGTGATGCTAAAGCTAGCATGATTATGTAGTTATGCATGAGAACTTATCCCTCGTTTAGAAGCTTGTAAGGCTTTGGGTCTCACTTCCTAATAACTTCAAATCCATCCCTCCATATTCACTCTAATAAATATTCTTGTCTCAATCATCAAATGATTGTCTTATTATAAGTAGGATGGAGATTGTACTCGTGAAATCTGCTGCAAGCATCATGACTACTGGAATCATAGCCATCGACTGAATGCCTCTTGTGAAGAATCATATATGTGCATGTGCCCAGCACCAGTCTGCATGACTGCTGATTTTTTTAAAGTGAGGCTGCACATAGATGAGCATGATACTCTTAAATATGCTTAGACCTTTTTCCAGTTGCCTTTTCTGTTTGATTTTTGAAGTTTGAATTAATGTATCACCGTTCTCTCACTTTAGCTGCATGCAGTAATGGCAAAAATGCAGGTCTCATCCCCCTTCTGTCCTCTTTTCCTGTTTCTGTCCATCTGGCAGGGGCTTAAGACAGTTATGTCAAAGAGCCAACAGTATGAATCACTTTATAAGTCAAGCGATGAATGGAGGAATATGTGTTATTTATTTTTGGAAAGTGTGCAAGTCAAGCTTTTATTAGAGTATACAGTTGAATTGCAGGGACATACTGAACTCTAGCAGGCTCAACATGCTGTAGGGTTGAAATTTCTTTATTGGAGCATTCATAGAGCGAGCAATCTAAAATGGATAGTAGGTTTTTGTGAGCAGCATTCAATTATTTGAATGTGACATTGGTGTGTACATGAGTCTGGTTGTGCATAACTCATACTGCATTGGTTATAGATTTCTTTATTTTTCTAGGAATACTAAATGCAAGCATCTCCAATAATTAATGTACAAGTAGAGTCAGCATGTGGCCTTTTAGACTATGTTGGATTTTGTTGGAATTGGTATCAGTTTCCTATCCTGCCCATTCCCCTCTGGTAAATGTAGAAACGGAAATGCTAATTCCCAAGGGTATTGAATTCCCATAAGAAGCAGCAAAACCAGAACCAGGGAAGAGAGAGAGAGAGAGAGAGAGAGAGAGAGAGAGAGAGAGAGAGAGAGAGAGAGAGTGGGGGGGGGGGGTGGGTGTTCCCATATTATAATATACAATATTATATATTACATAATTGTATTAAATTATTTATTTTCTTAATATTATATTATTAATCATGCTACTGTATTATAATATATCATACTATATATTGGATTTTTGTAATGTTATTCAATTATGTTGTTGTGATAATATTATTATACTTATGATACTATTGTAATATGAATACAATTAATATAAATATTAGAGTCAGTATATTTTAATATAGTATTATATTTAATATAATATCACTGGTGTATAAAATGATAATACTATGCTAACAATATTATTAGTATTGGTGATATTGATATTATTAATATAGTATTATGAAGATAATATTAATTTATTATGAAAAGTTCATATTATATAGATATTGAATTAATACAATTGTACTAAAAATGATATTGTTAAATAATTTTTAGTACGGGAGCCGAACTCCTCCAATCGGGCTTTTATGGAAGCTGAACTTTTTACAGACTGTTCCTTCAGACGGATTCCTACAGGCGATCCTACTACTGAATGGTTACAATTATTACGACAATTATGATCGATATTTATCGAGATAACACAATCGGCATTTATCAAGACAACACGATCGACATTTATCAAGACAATCACGATCGGCATTTATCAGGACGGTTACGACAAGCTCTGCCTATAAAAAGGGATCCTCTAGATACGTTTTCGCTAAGCTTTCTTTTTCTTTCCAAAATTCTGCCGAACTCCTCTCTGAGCACTCCATTTCTGTTGGTCAGAAAAGCTAACTTGACCGTTGGAGGGTTCTACTGGAGTCACCACCATCGACTTCGGATGGGACTTTATTTTGCAGGTCACCGACGGCGACCTCGTCTTCCTCGACTCCAGCTCGATCCGGCGTCAACCAAATTCTGCACCAACAGAATTGACGCTAGGAGGGCCCTGTTCCTTATCTTAAAGGAGTGCTCAGCAGCAATTTTTCTCCTTTCTCTCGAGTTCTTTACAGACACAATGCCTCCCAAGAAAGCTTCCATCCGACGATTCACAGCGTCTGCAGTCAGAACCCGTTCAGATACAACCGTTCCAGCTCCAGTAACTTAGGCTCCACCTGTAGCTATGATAGATGTGGAGCAGCTCAACCTGCTGGTTCAGTAGGTTCGTAGTTTCGCGGATGCAATACAAGTCATACATCGGCAGGCCCCGGTACTAGTTCGGCCAGAACAAGCTTCTCCGGAGTCTCGTGGTCCGATATGGGAACGGCCGATCTCGGCTACCCGGCCTTTGATTTTCGAAAAAGAAAAGCAGAGGATGGAAGACCCATGCTCAGACCACGGCTCGATCCCAAGGGAAAATTTCGCGCTCGTTCCACCAAAAAACTCTAGAGATCAACAATCGTGAAGATCTCCTGGATCAAAGGCTTCTAGAAATGAGCCGACGAATTGAAGAGCTCCATCATACTTCCTCACACGGTAATGATATTCGCACTGACCCTCTTTTTTCTTAGAGGATCATGCAGGAACCGATCCCGTCGAACTTCAAGCTCTCACAGTTTGAAAGTTACGATGGAACCTCCGATCCGGTCGATCACCTGGAGGCCTTTCGAACAATGATGTTGCTCCACGGTGCGTCAGACGCCATTTTGTGTCGGGCTTTTCCTTCTACCCTCAAGGGAGCCGTCAGGAATTGGTACTCGATACTTAAGCCATGTACCATTTTTTTCTTTGATCAAATGAGTCATCAGTTCACGACTCACTTCGTCAGCAGCAGACGTTCGCATCGAGGTTTGGATTTCCTGATGAACATCAAGCAAAAGGAGGGAGAATCCATTTGGGCTTGTGTTATCCGATTTAATGCCGCTGCATTGGAGGTCTGAAACCTGGACCAATCAGTCGTAATGGCCGCACTCAAGGGCGGCCTCTAGAAGAATGATTTGCTATTCTCCCTGGAGAAGTACTCCAGGAACTTTGTCGATCTACTAGCTCGGGCTGAAGGTTACGCCCGAGCTGAAGAGGCTTTCAAAGTCAGGGACGATGAAGCCATTGGTAAGCGGCGAATCGACGAGCTGGGCGGACCCGTCGAGGAAGGAAAGCCGAGCGAAGTTAGGCCGCGCTCCCGAACTCCGGAACGAAAGCAAGTCCGAACTTTCCCTCGGGCTCGGAGGCAGAGAAGTCCGGACAGAAGGGCGCGACGAGGTTCTCCCTAACGAAGGTTCCACAACTACGCCCCCTTAACGCTCCTCGAACTCAAGTTCTAATGGAAATCAAGAGTCAGCTACCAAGATCAGAGGAATTACGGTCTCCTCCGAACAAGCACAATCGAAGTAAATACTGTCTCTACCATCATGACCACGGCCACGATACCGAGGAATGCATTCAACTCCGAGACGAAATTGAGGATCTCATCAGAAAGGGTCGGCTGGGTCAATTTCTCCAACACCAGCATGAAGCAGGAGAAGATCGGCCAAGGGCGCTGCCGTAGCCAGGAACAACAAGGAGGTCGGTCGCCTCCCGGTGTCATCAACGTTACCCCTGGGGGGGGTCGGTACCTCGGCGAGCCGTCATTTCTCAGCCTCAAAGCCAAGAGAAGTTTGCTTCAAATTAAGAAGGCTAGCATGAAATAGAGGAGGTCGTCCGGTCCGGAACTTATCGCCTGAAGGAATTCGAAGGAACAACGCTCCTACGATCCTGAAACGTAAAGAATTTGGGAACGTGCTGCCAGTAATTTTTTTTCAATAAAATCTCTTTTTCAACATTATTGTTTTTTGGTTCAAAAGCTATGTGATGATAGAGAAGAAGCAATCAATAATGGCCGTGTTAGGAACATGAGGAGAACCTCGTCCTAACATGAGCAGGTCGAAGTTCTTCAACTTTGGCTAGAGATAGGATCTCTTCCGAGCGTCGGAGTCAACCTCGGCTAAAGATAGGATCTCTTTCGAGCGTCCGAGTCAATCTCGGCTAAAGATAGGATCTCTCCCAAGTGTTCGAGTCAATCTGGGCTAGAGATAAGATCTCTCCCGAGCGACCGTGCCAACCTCGGCTAGAGATAAGATCTCTTCTGACTATGTTAGAAATAGGAGGAGAATCTCGTCCTAACATAAGCAAGTCGAAGGCCTCGTTCATTTTAGATGAGATGGGGAGAGGCTCTGACAACGACCTTTATATGCCCCCATAGCTCGTTAGGAAATGGTAGGAGAATCTCGTCCTAACGCGAGCAAAGTCGAAGACCTCGTTCATTTTAGACGAGATGGGGGGAGAGGTCCTGACAACGGCCCTTATGTGGCCCTTACAGTCCGTTAGGAATAGGAGAACCTCGTCCTAACGTGAGCAAAGTCGAAGGCCTCGTTCATTTTAGACGAGATGGAGGGAGAGGCCCTGACAATGGTCCTTACGTGCCCCCCACAGCCCGTTAGGAACAGGAGGAGAACCTCGTCCTAACGCGAGCAAAGTCGAAGATCGGGCCTCAAAGTCTACGCCAACCTCGGCTAGAGATAAGATCTCTTCAACCGAGCGTCCGAAGCCAACCTCCAACCTCTACGGCTAGAGATAAGATCTTTCCCGAGCGTCGAGCCAACCTCGACCAGAGATAAGATCGGGGACAACCTCGGTTAGAGATAAGATCTCTCCCGAGCGCCTGAGCCAATCTCGGCTAGAGATAAGAT
This sequence comes from Cocos nucifera, assembly GCA_006176705.1. NCBI lineage: Eukaryota > Viridiplantae > Streptophyta > Magnoliopsida > Arecales > Arecaceae > Cocos > Cocos nucifera. The sequence continues at coordinate 688,410 of QRFJ01000179.1, read as the reverse complement.
CTCTTTCGGTCATGTTAGGAACAGGAGAACCTCGTCCTAACATAAGCAAGTCGAAGGCCTCGTTCATTTTAGACGAGATGGGAGAGAGGCTCTGACAACGGCCTTTATGTGCCCCCATAGCCCGTTAGGAACAGGAGGAGAATCTCGTCCTAACGCGAGCAAAGTCGAAGACCTCGTTCATTTTAGACGAGATGGGGGGAGAGGCCCTGACAACGGCCCTTACGTGCCCTCACAGTCCGTTAGGAATAGGAGGAGAACCTCGTCCTAACGTGAGCAAAGTCGAAGACCTCGTTCATTTTAGACGAGATGGAGGGAGAGGCTCTGACAACGGCCCTTACGTGCCCTCACAGCCTGTTAGGAATAGGAGAACTTCGTCTTAACGTGAGCAAAGTCGAAGACCTCGTTCATTTTAGACGAGATGGGGGAAGAGGCCCTGACAACGGCCCTTACGTGCCCCCACAGTCCGTTAGGAACAGGAGGATAATCTCGTCCTAACGTGAGCAAAGTCAAAGATCTTGTGCATTTCGGTTATTTTAGACGGAATGAGAGGAAAGGCCCCGAAGATGGCCCCATTATGCTCGACAACAACAGGAGACAAGATTTCTTCCGAGCTTCAATTATACTTTCAACCTCGACTGGAGACAAGATGCAGAGCCTTGAAGAGGACTTCGGCAGTCGCCCTTTTTGTACTTCTTTTGAGTTTCGAACTCGAGAGTACGGAGACTATTGTTGGGGATAAATCTCGCTCCCGCCGAAGTCCAGTCTGAAGCTTAGCCTAATGCAGCTGGTAATCACGGAAGAGCTTCAATTGAAAATTCTCTTCTTCATTCAGCGGCCAAATCTAGCCGAACTTTTCAGCGGTCGAGCCCTAGTCGAACCTCTTCAGCCGGCCGAACTTCTCAGCAGCCGAACTCCTTCCGGACTCCTCCAGCAGTCGGGCTTCTACGGAAGCCGAACTTCTTCCGAACTCCTCTAGCAATCGAGTTTCTACGGAAGTCGAACTCCTTCCGAACTCTCCTCCAGTCGGGCTCCTACGGGAGCCGGACTCCTTCCAGACTCCTCCAGTTGGGCTTTTATGGAAGCCGAACTCCTTACAGACTGCTCCTTTAGATGGATTCCTACAGGCGATCCTACTACTGAACGGTTACGATTATCATGATAATTATTATTGTCATTTATCGAGACAACACGATCGGCATTTATCAAGACAACATGATCGGTATTTATCAAGACAATAACGATCGGCATTTATCAAGACAATCACGATCAGCATTTCTCAGGATGGTTACGACAAGCCCCGTCTATAAAAAGGATCCTCCAGATACGTTTTCGCTAAGCTTTCTTTTTCTTTTCGAAATTCTGCCGAGCTCCTCTCTGAGCACTCCATTTCTGTTGGCCAGAAAAGCTAACTTGACCATCGGAGGGTCCTACTGGAGTCACCACCACCGACTCCGGACGGAACTTTATTTTGCAGGTCATCAACGGCGACCTCGTCTTCCTCGACTCCAGCTTGATTCGGCGTCAACTAAATTCTTCACCAACAGTAAGCATATTGAAATTATTATTGCGTATTATTTTATATTAGTGTATTAATAATATACGAGCAGCTATTAAGTTTATCTTTTTTTTTTTTAATTTACATTTTTGAGGATGGAAAACATTTTGTGACAAGCTAACAACTAGAATTTAAATAGAATCCACCAAAAAAAAAATCAAATAATAATAATAAAAAATAGCAGGTTGAACCGGATGAGTGAATGGTGGGTTCCTGGTTTTTAGGAAATCTGGATCTGGGTTTGACCTGACCTGTGTTTGTTTGTGGATCACTGGTCGGGCAGGTCAACTAGGCTGGGTCTTAAACTATTGATTTGTGTATAAGATTAAGCACATCTTGGATATTTTAAGATATTGTATATTTGAAACACAAGACTATGTCTTTCTGCTGTGATGAATCTTGGATGGACATATCCGTTAAACCTGCATTTCTTTGAATTTCAAGCACAATTTTTTTTATTACTAGGAACTCACCAGACTGACCTTCATCTGGAATCTTAATGCAGGCTTCAATAATGTCCAAACATTTTGCAAAGTCTGAGAAGCCAAGGTTGATTCTTTAGAAAATTCTTTCTTTTCTTTTTTCATTAGTTTTGTTATTTCAGTGGCTTACACATTTTTGCATCTCTTTCTTTCTGTAGGGTATTGAGTAGCCATTTAGATGCTGAGAGAGAAGTGATCCATTCAGCATCAGATGAGGTGTGCAAAGCTTTATCTTCTTGAAAATCATTGACAGTTTTTTAATAATCCTTGCCTATACTGAGCTTGAGCACTTCCTGTTTATGTATATAAGGTTTCGGGATATAATTCAAAAATGAATTGTTTAAGTGACATATCTTTGAGCAGCACGTAACCATGTACAGAAGCCTCATATCCCTTAAATAAAGTAAGCAACATTCATCATGCCTACTATTTTGGGGTTTTAACACTAAACCCTAGGTAGTGCTCTTCTGCATAAGCATTTGGCCAACCTTCCTAATGTTTAAGCAGTTTTGCAGAAATTGACTGATGGATGAATGGTCATACATTATATGGGCTATTCTGGAAGCCCTAATATGTCACGTTATTTCAGCTACTTTTATTTGCCATGCAAACCATTCTGTATTGTTAATGGATGCACTCAGAATGCCCACAAACCAGGTTCTTTGTGCTTCTCATTTGATGCCACCATGCCCATTTTGCTCTCAGCAGTTCACTAAAATTCCAGCTTGCAGCCACCCCATGGTGTACCGAACACAGCATCTTTAATACCAATTCAAGCCTGAAATTTTCTAATATGAAGCTGTTTTTTTTTTTTTTTTGACTTGAGCAGATGTTGACCGGATTTGTAATCCTGAATTCATTTTAAAGCCAAAAAAATACAGGACCTAACACACCTTTTCAATCATATTGAGAAGTCAACCACCGTTTATTTAAATAACACACACACACAAAAAAAAAAAGAAGAAGAAGAAGAAGGGGAATGGAAAGAAAAACTCTGATTCTTACAACTTCAGGTAGCTGCCCCAAATTGGTAACTAGAATGCTCTAGGTGGCCTGATGGGCATCATATATCGCCTTAAATTTGTTGATTTAAATATAACAACAACTTTGATAATATCTGGGCACAATTAACTTAGTAAACCGTAAAGATCCAGTGCTAGAATGCATGATGGAACATCTAAATCTTTTAATATACGCCATCCACGAAGACCCCATTTTCCAAATTTCAAAAATATTCTAGTTTAAATCTTTTAATATTCTAGTAAATATTTTTCAATTGTCAGAACAAATGAACTGCTTTGTTCTATGGTTTGCCTTTCAATATTATTGAACATTCATCCATTTATGTCATAGGTTATGCAAATAGGAATGAACAGTATAAATTATCAAATTAATGCCCATCATGCATTTTGGCATTAGAATGTGGATGCCTCAGTAACATTTAAAGCATGCTCAGAGAACAGATTATATGTTATACATTTGCTTTTTATTTTCTGAAGTTGAATCTGGAAGTGTATAGATACTTCTATACCTGCAACATGTATCCCTCTAGCATTACAATGTTTATTACAGCAATTAAGTAATATATATATATATATATATATATATATATATATATATATATATATATCTTTTCCATTGAACTATTAAGCACTGATCATGTCGTTCTTGTGGTTCTAGGCAGTGTAAAATTCCAGGGTGCTCTGGTATTTTGACAGAAGTGGTGCATGCTTTTGACTTGATATAAGCTAGGTTTGCTGCTGAGATGAAAGTTCCAGAGGTGACAAGCATTAGAGAAGGATCTTGTTTAACCTTTTGTAAATACTTTGGAATAGCTTAACTGGAGGATTCATGTTGGTGGTTCAGAAGAACCGAGTGAATCCATTTATGTACCTCCATATATAGCTTTTTGATAAATTTACAGTAGTTCTCGTATTGTCAAAATAGTTCATTTTGACTTAATTTCTCCCCCATATTTTTTCTTTTCTTAAGTTGATTATGAATATGAAGTGAAAGTGGTTCTTAAGCATTTTAAACCAGTCATATTTGGATTATCTTATAATATCTCTGGATTAGTTCAATGCCTGATATCTATGTCTCTGCTAGCCTATTGATTACAATATTATCTACTTTGGAGTTGGGACTTGGTCTCGAGGTCTACAATAATATGAGGAAAGCTAACCAAATTTATTAATATTTATCGTGCTTAACTCATGTGTCCCGATGATCTAAACATCATAGTAATCTTCATACTCTAGGAAGTCTAGTAGTATATCAAGTTTGATTCTATTGCCAATTGATCTGCAAAATTCTCATATATATAGTGAAGTTTTTCTTTATTCCACTTAATCTTGAAGAATTCTGCTAGATGTATTAGGCTTTCATTTTCTTTTGTCCATTGACAGAATTTCCAATAAACATCTTGCCCTTCTAACAACTACAGGGATTTTATCAGTACTTTGCTTGTATTTTCAACTTACATGACTGTTTATCTTATAAGAGCTTCTTTTGCACTAGCATACATGATAACAGATTGTTTGACTTCGTAACTGCTTGAAAGTTTCTGTACAGGACTGATTGTGTCTGCATGTTGGTCTTTTACTTTTGCATGTACTCTTCTAATATAACACTTCTTACAGTCATACCCTGTATCATGTTAGCCCTTTTCCTCTATCCAATTGAATTAAGAATCAGATATTAAATAATTTCACAATCAAATTTTGATTGTACTAACCTTAGTAATTGCTTATTAAAAACTAAAAAAATCCATTGACAACTTAAACTGAAATTAATGGGTTGAGACAAAAAGTTATTACAATATATCGGCTGGTTTCCTGTTTCTTTGAACAGAACAAACTTATTTTGATATATTGTTAAAAAAATAAATAATAACTGTTACCTCTTTTATTAACTCTGGTGCAAAAACTGTATCTGGATTCCTTACATGCTGCCAGGAGCAGCTGTTACAATTCTCCTTGCATCTTTCTGCTCAAGCACTGAGATGAAATCTTTTCCACTGGTCCTTTCCATATGCTTCATTCCAGCCATGTGTACCCCATGAATATGAAATCTTGTGCCAGACATTTCTGCAGCTGATGCATCGACGAGTCCAATCATAAACTCCCCAACAGCCTCATTATCTTCGTTTGGATCTCTGACCTGAATCAACATTAGCAGAACAAGACACTGCCTGCTTCTTTCCTTCCCTCTACTTTCCTTAACATTAATGGCTTTTATATTCGATCCCATCCGTATCCTTAAGCCTTCTAAAACCAATCCTTCCATCTTCTCCATTGCATCCAGACGAATGGCCTCCAAAAATCCATCTTCAGAACCCCACTAAAGCAGGCTTGCCTCTGCGCTCACCTGTCCTGCAGTCAGTTATATTGCCCATCGGCATTGATTCCAACAGGCTATTGAGCAAATCCTCCATTGTCATTGATGCCATTTGACATAGTACCTAGCTACAAACACTGCAAAACTTGAGATAGTTTTAAATTGATCAAGCAGCTAAAAAAAAAAAACAAAAAACAAATAAAGTTTTTTATATGCATCATTTTCTTTTTCCATTTTATCTCCTCAGAGCACCTCAGTTGCAGTTGTGGCATTCTCTGCAATTGCAGGCACAGAGAGTTGCATGACTAATCTTCCCCATGGCCTGCACAATCTCTTAATTTCATGAAGGTAACTCGCATCTGATAGTCTCATCAGTTCCGTGCCAAGATACTCTTGTGCTTTTCCTGTCATAGAGTTGTGGAAGCGTTGTGTGTCTTTTCTCCATGCCCAGCCGCTTGTCTATCTTATGAAATTCTTGTTCAAGTTCTCTAGCTCTTCGCCAGTAGGCCTGAACGGCTACTTCATGATTTCCAGAAAAAAATTGTAATTAGAGGGGCTGAGATAGAGTTTGAGGTGGTCTCTTTTTGAGAAATGACTTGCAAAGAGGGTTCGGGTTGAGGGCATGGTTGGGGATAGGAAAGAGGACGGCTAGGGGAGAGGAAACACTTGATCTTTGAGCAGCCAGTGGGCGCTACTACAGGAGGGATGTGTTTCTTGTCGTTTGACATTGGAGTCTCTCTGCAGTATGGCAACCTTCCTCTGCTTGAAGTTTTCTGGGTTCTGTTCGGCCCCGGTGAGTTGTTTGGTTGAATGCTAAGCTATTCAATTTTTCTGTTATACCCTGGTTTTGTGGGTTATTGCGCTTTGATGGGCTATTTAAATTAATTTTCAAATCTCATTTAACGGGTCCCTCTCCGTCTCTGGTAATTGGTAATGTACGGTCTTCTCTTCCATCATATTTTTAAGGTCAAATCATTACCAAGAGAACGTTCTTCTACTTGTGTGATTGATGTTATTAACCCGGATCAGTGGTTAAGGTCACAAGGCCACCCCTGGGACAAAAATAAAAATAAAAATAAAAAACCTTGGTTGCATGTTTAATTGGGATACATTTTGTGTACCATATATGGTGCAGTTTGTATGCACCGTGGTGGTTGTGCGTACACGGGACCAAAAGAAAAACATTTTTTTTTAAAGGTGCCGCATTCCGGTCCTGTATGTATGTGAGCAAATCATCATAATTTTTTTATTTAATTTGCTTGGATTATATGTTTTTTAAAGATTTATTTAATTTTTTTACGGTAGAAAAGAAGAATATTACTCAAATAAATATATTTTTAAAAATTAATATTTGCAAAAATGGTTTTAATACATTTGGTTGGTCACGAAAAAATAACATAAAAAATATATTTTTTAAATAATTTATATGTGGTTAAGTATATATTTTTTAAAAAAATTATATAAAATATTTTTTATGTTCTTAATAAATTCATTATAATAATAAAAAAATTAAAAATCATTAGGATTAAGGATATTTTTGAAAAAAAAAATCATAGTAATTCTTAACCCATGAAAAAAAAGAGTTTCCCATGTGATATGGAAAGACTACTTTTCCTCCCATCTCACTTTTTTTTTCCGAAACCTCCAACTGGATATAAGTTATTTTATTATTTTCTTGTTGACCATCCTTCTCGCATCCTCTTCTTGCGAACTAAATGAGTCCTGGATATCAGCTTCTAAAGTGTGTGCATTAGCATGAGACCATGACCGCAAACACCGTAGAAATTGGGAAAGTATAAATTATGCGCACTTACTGGATGCACAGCATTATAAGAATTAATAAAACAATTATCTAATAAAAGCAATATGAACAAGAACAAAGCCAGATCCATGTATACCGCTGGTGTAAAAACTTGCGTGGTGTGCGCATTTTTCTTTGCTGCGGCGGATGCTCACGTGAGACCTAACTAAACTTGTGGTCGTTTCTGATGCGATTGCAAGTACAAACATGTGAGAAGGTAAGTAAAATTCCCTCTCAAGAAGCAATCTTGCATCCTCTAATCAACCCGCACATTTTTTTTACCAAAAAAAAAAAGACAACCCGCATCACACTTGGACGTGTGCACACATATTAAATAATAGATTGGAGAGAAGATAGCACTTTATTATTATTCAGTTCAATAATCCTTAGAAAGCAATGCTAGACATGGGTGCCTATCTAGTGCCATGTGAATAGAGATGGGCACCGAGCCAGACTGCCCCTGGCATGAACTGGAGCTATGCCAGGCACAACCCGCTTAGCATTGTAGCAGGTCGTGCCATGTGGAGAGAAGATGGCACTTTATTATTCAGTTCAATAATTCTTGGAAAGCCTGGATATGTGTGCTTATGTAGTGCTATATGAATAGAGGTGGGCATCGGATCGGACCATCCCCCAACATGAACTGGAGCCATGCCAAGCACAACCCGCTTAGCACTATAGCGGGCCGTGGCATGGCATGGTCCAAAATAGAGGGCCGGGCTGGGTTGGGGTTTGATGGCCCACGGCCTAGGCCCGGCACGGCCCTCCAGGGCCTGGGCTGGCATGGTTCGTCGGGCCAGGCACGGCAACGCATGCGCCCAGGCCCGGCACAGCCCGCGTGCCAGCCCATATGGGCCTTGACACGGCTTATTTGGCACGCTACAGTTTCTTTAAAATTTTTATTTTAAAAAATAATTTTTATAAAATAAATTAAGTTGATGGATAAATAAAAAAATATAAAATATTAAAAAAAAATTATAAAAATAAAAACTATCTTATAATGGTGGAGGATTTGGCGTGGACTTCTATCAGTTTATTAATATAAATCAAAATTATATAAAAGATGGAGGGGGACTAAGCCTAACCTCCAAAATACAAAGAGAGGAAATTGATAAGAAAATAGAGGTAATTCACCTCAACAAATAAAAAATAAAAATATATAATTTTTAAAAATTAAAAATTAAAAATAAATCTTATTAATTATCTATTGTATTTGTGTCATCCTCATTATCAGTATCATCTTACTAGCCGTTTTAACTCTTAAAAAATAAAAAAAATTTGATTATACCCATTACGGGCCAGCCTGGCCCATTTTAGGCCATTACGGGCTGGGCTAGGAATGGCCCGTTTAGGGCCGTTATGGGCACGCACAAGTCCGGCCTGTAATTGCTCCAAACGGGCTATGCCCGGCACGACCCATTAAGGCTAAAAAAGAAAATGGGCCTGACGGGTCAACGGGGGCTCGGCTTGCCAATTTTTGGATCTAAGGTCATGCCGGACGAAGATTTTATGCTTGCCTTATCATGTTGGTATGATCCATTTATGGGATGGCCCATGTCAAATATGATCCGTTATAGTATCAGGTTCATTGGGCCTGGGCTGGGTCGGATCAGGCACGGCCAATGCCATGTCTACATGTGAACCGCCCATGCAGGGGCCAGCATCTAACCTTTGGCTAGGACGTGATACAAAAGGTTAAGGATGTAATTTTCGAAGTTTGCATGTGGCTCACTTTCATATGTGCACGTGTAGGTATTGCATTCCATGTTTTACAGCCATTCTCATTTATATATTTAATATATGTATATTTTATAGTTATTCTATATAAATTAGAACTCATGTATGCATTGAGAATTTTATAATTTTTTTTTCTTACTTATCTTATTTGTATTATTTCTTTGGATAGGGTTAGAGCCTAGGCTCTAAAAGGAAAGTGAGAATGAGTGATGCCTTTTTCAACCATTTGATCAGAAAAAAAAATTTATTTTTATTTTAATTTTAAAAAAATAAAAATATTATGATTTTTTAAAATTTAATTTTTATTTTTTTTAATATTTAAATTTTATTTTATTTTGATTTCAACCATCAACCAAATATATACGACTATTTCAATTCTTCATGAACCAAACGCCCTCAAATTTTATTATTTATTTTTTTATTGGCTGAAATGATTACTTTATTAAGCTAAGATAGTCCAAAGTACATCCCAAAACATACTAGTGCTGCTTGAATATAACAAAATCAGGCAGCAAATAAAGTTGGCCAAAGGACATGAGCCAAAGTAATAAAAGCTGTGAGACCAAATATATAAGAAGTATGAATAGATAAACACGCATGAAGCAAGAAACTAATATAAAGATATATAATCAATGGAGGATTATAAAGACAGTAAGGAGAGCCGCCGCAGAAGGGCAACATGCTGAGTAAATGTAGTTAGTATCCCAGGAAACTGAGCCAAAATGCTGCATCATATCATAGTAGGGTAACTTCAAGCTAAAGAAGAGAGAGGGAGACAGCCATGTTAGAGAAATAGCCTGATGCGGCATTACATTGAGGTGCTGAAGAAGAAACCCCTCATAAAAAATATAGGTAAATTAAGTTAACCAGATGATGCGTCCTGTGGAATAACACTGTACCATTTGAAACAGATGATAACAAAGATGAAGAACCAACCGATCGCAAAATTCTTTTATCCGTCGAAGGATGTTGAGCTGTGTAGGTATATGAGCGGTGGAAATCCCCTCCCAAAAAGTAATATAGGACTGAAGCAAAGGACACTCATCTCCATATATAGGATCCAGGAATCCCATGCTGTAAAACAGAAGTCGCACAAATCCATGACTGGCATCGTAGGGGGAAAGTTAAAACAACAAATTATGTAAGGTTGAGGTCCAAAGGAAGCTGTAACAGTGAACGTTGTTGATAATGCATGTAACATAAAAGTGGCAGAAAAACTAAATAATAGGAATGAACCTGTAACAAAGTGGTCCCATCTCACTTGAATGTTTTTGTAACAAGGGACCAGCCATTGCAGGGTGTTGTGGAATGGGGCTGGTATGGCCTCGACTTGTTTAGGATCGGCCACCGATCTATCTCGATGGATCATCCGAGCGGAACAATACGACACTTCGTCCGTGATTAGTTGTAGATCGGCTTAAGCTGACCCACATTTTCGGCCAATCTATCGAAAATCGCCTCCTGATAAAATAAGGTAGGTCTTCATACCTCATCCTCGTCGAATTCAGATCGGCTGTCGAGTTACATGAATAGACTCATAGCTCGTCAATGACCAATCTACAACCATCTCTGCTGAAACTGCGTCCTCTCCGAATCGAAAAATTTGGATAAAGAGGAATCTTTCATAATCCCGTCTCCTAAGAAGGAAAGAAATCTTCCGAATCAATCCAGGACGACTAACTCGGAAAGCTGTTAGAGTCCGAAATGCATACGACTCCAACTTCTTTCCTATAAATAAAGGAGCTTCGGGATCCTTCAGGTATGCCATTCAATTCGACGCTTTCTCTCCTCATTATTCTCCAATCTCCTAACTTGAGTGTTGGAGGGTCTTCACCAGAGAATACTCCGGTGATGACTTTATTGCAGGTGAATGGATGAAGCTCTAGCCAAGTTCGTCCTCGGCCTCATATTCCTCGGTGGCCGAGCTCCTCCATCCTCATTGGCTGACCTCAAGTCGGAAGATTCAGGAGCAACAGTTGGTGCTAGAGGAAGGGCCTCGGTTATTTCTGAGGTTTAATTTTGAGGAAAGAAAGCACGATACTGGATATCATGAGAATCCGAAGGGGGACATCAAATGCATCCCAGCATTCTAGTGATTGAAGGACCTACAATGCTCAACAGGTTAATACATCTCCACCATCAATCTAGGAGAACCCACCAACGGCACCGACGGTCTTATAGGAATAGTATGACACCCTACTTCATCAGGTGCAGGCACTATCAGCCATCGTAAGAGGAATACAGCAGGTCGACGAACGCCGTCCGATTGAAAAAAATTTAGATTTGATCCGGATGAGGTCGGAGGAATGATGCCCCCGAAGTCCTAGGATGGAGGCCAATCGTCATAGCTGACCTACTGGTCCTTCCTGTCGAAGACCTGAATGCTTGCCAATATCGATTTTTAGAAGAGGCTCCACCTCGGGTCATGAGACTCCTCAGCACCGAGCCACTCATGAGGATGACATGGATAAAAAGCTCAAAGAGATGCAAAGGTAGTTGGATACCTTGCGGGAGCCAAGGCAACAAGGGAAGAATTTGGGGTTTAATGTCGATCCTTCGTTCACTCAGAAAATCATGGACGAACCCTTGCTACGTCAGTTCAAGATCCCTTAGATAGAGCTTTACGATGGAACGGCCGATCCCGTAGATCATCTCGAAAGTTTCCGAACTCTTATGCATCTACAAGAAAATACTGATGCAATACTATGTCGAACTTTTTCTTCAACTTTGAGAAAGGTGGCTCGGCATTGGTATTCGAATTTAAAATTCGGCTCCATAGATTTCTTCTACCAGTTGAGCCATCTGTTTGTTGCCTACTTCATAAGCAGTCGTTGGCAACGTCGTAACTCTGACATCCTCGTGAGCATCAGGCAATGAAAGAATGAGCCGCTTCGAGAGTATATCAATCGCTTCAATGTGGCTATTTTGGAGGTCCAAAATTTAGATCCATCTGTGGCCATGACGGCATTCAAGACCGACCTCCTCCAAAATGATCTTTTGTTCTTCCTCAACTTGGACTATCCGAAGGATTTTGTTAAGATGCTAGAACGAGCGGAGAAGTATGCCCAGGCCGAAGAGGCTTGGGACCAGCAGGGGAGTAACCGAGATGGTAGGTTGGGTCCATCCCAAAAATAGGAGAAGAAAAAAGATCATAGATGAATGCAGCACCGTCGGGAGGACCCACGGTTTCATCAATTACGTATCTCACCTCGGAGTAGTCGACCAGTATCTCCAAAGCCGCGAGGCCGATCTAAAACTCCACCTCGGAGGTTCAATTACCACACCCCCCTCAATGCACCCCGGACTCAGATTCTGATGGAGATCGAGCGACGAGAAGATATACCTTGACCCAAGAAAATGATAATTTTTGCTCGAGTAAGAAACCCGAGGAAGTATTGGCGATATCATCATGACCATGGGCATGATACCAAGGAGTGCTGGCAGCTCAAAGAGGAAATAGAGGCACTAATCAAGCAGGGGCGACTTTGGCACTATGTGGATAAACGATGAATCCCAGCAAATCTAGATCGTGACCAACCTCGGTAGGATGAACCATGCGGAGAGCAGCCAACTATTGGAGAAATCAAAGTAATTGCTGGAGGAAACCTTGGTGAAAATGCTTCGGATCGGGATCGATCAGGAGAGGGATCGAGGAAGAGGAAGGCAGATGGTGAAATTACTTTCATCGATGAAGATCTGAAAGAAATAAGTCAGCTCCATGATGATCCTGTAGTCATTTTTCTGAATATTGCTAATTATAATGTACATCAGATCCTTGTTGATAATGAAAGCTCGGCAGATATTCTATTTTATGATGCCTTTGTTCGGATGAAATTAAGCCCTGAACTACTGACGAAGAGGAATGTACCTCTGGTCGGATTTTTTGGCGCTACGGTTCTAGTGGAAGGGACTATCTTACTAACGATAAAAGCTAGATGAGCTTCGAAGCAGACAATTATTGACATAACTTATTTCATTATGAATAATTCCTTTGTCTATAATGTCATCTTAGGTCGGTCAGGCCTAAATACCCTCCAGACCATAGTATCGACCTATCACCTGAAGGTCAAATTCATGACTCCAATGGAGTCGGCGAGCTCAGAGAAAACCAATCAGTCGTAAGAGAATGTTACATGGCTACTTTGTGTGGAGTGGTGGCTGAAGAGCAACTCATGAATGAGTTAGACGTCTAGGATGAACAAACTGAATGAAGAGGCTCTCCGATAGAAAAACTGATCTCTGTACCGATCAAGGATGATCCGAACAAGGTTGTGAAGGTTGTCTCAAGCTTATGTGAAGAAGATCGACAGTACCTCATCACATTTCTATGAGATAATGTCGACATGTTTGCTTGGTCAGCTGCGGATATGTCCAACATTGATCCATAAGTCATGGTACACCGACTCAATGTAGACCTGAATCATCGTCCGATCAGGTAGAAAAAGTGGAGCTTCATCCCGAACACCAGAGGAAGATATAAGAAGAAGTTGATAAGCTCTTGAAGGCCGGCTTCGTCCGAGAAGTTTATTATCCGAAGTGGTTGGCTAACGTCATCCTTGTCAAAAAGGCCAGTGAAAAATGGCGCATGTGTATTGATTATGTGGATCTCAATGAAGCATGCCCAAAGGATAGCTATCCTCTATCGCGCATAGACCAACTGGTGGATGCGACCTTGGGACATCAGCTTCTATCATTCATGGATGCTTTCTTGAGATACAACCAGATCCGAATGGCACCCGAGGATGAAAAAAAACTTCTTTCATAACTGACCAAGACCTTTTTTACTACAGGATTATGCCGTTTGACTTGAAGAATGTTGGGACGATCTATCAAAGACTTGTAAACAAGCTTTTTAAAGAGTAGATTGGGAAAAATATGGAAGTGTACGTGGACGACATGCTCGTCAAAAGTAGGACAGCCGAATACCATATTACCGACCTAGAAGAAGCCTTTTCTATACTATGACGTTTCCTTATGAAGCTCAACCCAGATAAATATGCCTTTGGTGTCACTTTCAAAAAAATTTTTAGGTTCATGGTGTCACAACATGGGATTGAGGTCAATTTAGAAAAGATTCAAGCTCTTCAAGAGATGAAGCCTCCGAGAACGATCAAAGAAGTGCAGCGACTCACAGGAAGGATTGCAGCCTTAAATAGATTCCTATCAAGATCGATGGAAAAGAGCCTTCCATTCTTTAAAGCCCTTAAGCAACCGAAGGACTTTCAATGGACGGATGAATGCCAGACAGCCTTCGATGAACTAAAAAAATACCTTGGCTCTCCCTCTCTGTTAAGCAAGCCAGAGCCTGAGGAGGTATTGTACTTGTATCTAGTTATTTCTTCTTTGAAAATTAGTTCTGTTCTGGTCCGATAGGAGGCCAAGGTGCAAAAGTCGGTCTATTACATGAGCCGAGTATTTCATGATGCTGAGATCAAGTATATGAGACTGGAAAAGATTGTCTATACTCTCTTGATATCTGCAAAAAAATTATGCCCATATTTCTAAGCGCACACCATCGCAGTCCTTACAGACCAATCCATTAGATCGGTATTGTACCGACCAGATACTTTCGGGCGGTTGGCTAAATGGGCTATCAAGCTAAGCAAATTTGATATTAAATATTTGCCGAGGCTATCCATTAAAGCTCAGACATTAGCGAATTTCATCTTGGAATGTACAATTTTAGATGAGGAATCCAGTCATGCTGAAACCTCTTCAACTGATGAATGTTGGATCCTACATGTTGATAGATCTTTGAATGCTATGGGCTCCAAAGCTGGGCTGATCTTAACCAGCCCGAAAGGAGTAGTAGCAGAATATGCTCTACGTTTTGACTTCTCGGCTTTCAACAATGAAGTCGAGTATGAGGCATTGATAGCGAAACTTAGAATAGCGAAAGAAATGGAAGTTCGGCATCTTAGAGTACATAGTGATTTACAGTTGGTGATTGGTCAGGTTTAAGAAGAATATGAAGCCCGGTAGCCAAATATGATAAAGTATCTGCAGAAGGTCAGAGACTTGACTTCTAACTTTTTAGCGATGGATGTTCAGCAGATACCAAGGATGGAGAATGTGCGAGCTGACCTCCTTTCTAAACTAGCAACCCATGGAGCGGCCGACCTAAAAAGAAGCTCATACATGAAAGTCCTGGAGAAGCCGAGCATTGAGGAGGTCCCAGTAATGCAAGCTGATCCAGAACCAAACTGGATAGATCCTATTCTCCATTATTTGCGAGATGGAATTTTGCCTATGGATCGAGATGAGGCAAAAAGATTAAGACACCTCACTCCATAATACGTCATTTATGAAGAAAAGTTGTATAAGAGATCCTTCACCCTACCTCTGCTCAGATGCCTTCGTCCTTCGAAAGTCGACTATGTTCTGCGGAAAGTTCATGAAGGAATCTATGGCAATCACCTGAGGGGCAAGGCTCTATCCCATAAAATATTATGATAGGGATATTTTTGGCCAACCATGCAAAGGATGCGGCCGAATTGATGAGCAAATATGATCAATGCCAAAGGACCTCAAACATTCAGCGCCGACCAAACTATTATATATCGATATGGTTTATCCCACGCTATCATAACTGATAATGGATGACAATTCAATAACTCGAGGTTTTTAGGGTTCTGTAATGACTATGGGATTTCTCATAGATTGACATCGGTAGGTCATCCATAGATTAATGGCAAGGCCGAGGTGATGAATAGGACATTATTGCAGGGGTTCAAAGCTTGCATAAGCTAGGCAAAAGGATCGTGGGTCGAAGAGTTGTACAACATCCTTTGGGCGTATCATACGACATAACGTGTCCCAACTAGAGAGAAACCTTTCATGTTGGCCTTTAGTACAGAGGCTGTGATACCCGTAGAGATGAGGTTACTTACGCTCCAAGTAGAGAAGTTCGATGAAGATAGCAATTTCTTTGGGATGAGAGTGAATCTTGATCTGCTAGAAGAAATTCGGGAATGAGCTCGAGTTTGAATGGCCAACTATCAACAGAAGGTTGTCCGATACTATAATTCTCGAGTAAAGAGCAAATCTTTTTTGGTAGGATAATTAGTTATTCGTCGAGCTGAGATTTTTCGTCCATTCGAACGATCAAAATTATCGTCGAACTGGAAAGGTTCTTATCGCGTGGCTGAAGTAGTCCGGTCGAAAACTTATCATCTCTATCGATTGGATGGAACTCCGATCTCGAGGACCTGGAATGCCGACAATCTTCGAAGATATTATTCTTAGAATGTAATTTTCATCTTAAATTTTTATTCGATAATAAATAATAACTTCTCGCAAGTTTTATTTTCGCCAATGCACGCTCTCCAACCATGGCCGAGGAGCGGAACGCATTCTATCAAATTTTGCCAACGTGCGCTTCTCGACCACGATCGAGGAGCGGAACGCATCTCCATCAAATTTCGTCAATGCACGCTCCTCGATCATGATCGAGGAGCGGAACACATCTCTATCGGAGCCTACCAATGCGTGCTCCTCGACCATGGCCGAGGAGCGGAACGTAACTCATGAAATTCATGAAAACACGCTCCTCAGCTATGGTCGAGGATCGTAATGTGCCAGCATGAATCGCCCGTCACTTCTCGATCACGTCACCTAAGGTCTATGCTAACCTACGTCTCGAAAAAGAAAAATATGACGAAGAAAATATGAACTCAACAACTTAAGCAAAAGAAGGCTTTGTATTAAAGTTCAGTATTTATAAGTAATGGTCGGCCTATACAAAAATACCTCGGCAAAGATCAGGGGCAAACAAAAAGGGCTGACCTAAAAAAAAAGAAAAGAGAAGAGAAAAAAGAAAAAGAAGCCGAGCCGAGGAGTGAACGAAAAATCTAAGATGAAGGTCGGTAAAAAAGATAGATATGTATCTGAAGGAGAGAATCGTAGGAGTCCTGAATGCGAAGGGCACCCTCGGCCTCCTCGAAGGTTTGGACGTCGGTCGGTAAGATGACTGACTTCAGCAATGAACAGGTAACATGGTAGTCGTCGAGATCCTTCCTTTTGTCCTCGGTATCCGAGGAAACTTCCACCGAAGAGACACTCCCTGAAACATCGGATCCACGGTTGGACATCCGGATGGAGATCTTCGATCCACCCGAGCTTCTTTTGGAAGAGGATGCAGAAGATTAGGGGATGGACTCCCTGGAGCAGCGGATCGAATTGGCGTCACAGCCTTCGCCGACGTCGACTTCTCCTTCCTCGGGGCATTGGCCGCCCTCGAGGAACCTCTTACCGTGGGCTGCGCTAGGACAGCCTCGGTACGAGCGCATTTGGGGGCCACGGTCGTGCTTGTCTTTCTCTTCTTCATCATCCGATGAAGAGTTTCAAGGTCGGACGGGTTCATCACTGGACAAAAAATACAAAACTCGATCAATGATAATGGCAAGGAAAGAAAAGATGATCCAAATAAAATTGCATGAGAACACTTACTCCTTAGATCAATTGGAATCAATCCGACCTTAAATAAGTTCTCCTCGATAAGAAATCTGAACAGCGAGAGAGGAGCAAGACTAAAGATTTGACTCAAGACCTCCTCCTTGGCTTTAGATAGTATTGGAGGTTTGACAGTCGACCTATAAGGTCACTCCCATGATGTGCTAAAATCCCATGGTTGCTCGACCGACACAAGAAAAAAGCGCTCCTTTTAGTTATACACCGAGGAAGGAGCACCTCAAAAAAGATGATATCCTCTCCGAGGAGAAGTATACCATCACCCGATCTTCATCGGATGCTCTTTTAAAGTGAAGCAAGCTCGAAGAAGACGAAAGGTAGGCTCGATCTCGAGGAGGAGACAGTGGGTGAAGAAGCCTAAAATCAATCGTCAGGAGTTTGGCGCCAAACAACAAAAGCTAATTCTATACAGATTCAAAAGCTCGATAATTAAAAAATGAAAAGACAACCTAAGGCCGGTCTTTAGCGATTTCTCGTAAATACCAACCCGTCCAGGCTAAGGAAGAGCTATATGCTCCCCAGGACCGATGACCTCTAACTTGAAATCACTGGAGATATGGTACCTCATCCTAATGACTTTCAGATCCTCCGAGATGAGGATGGAATCTATTCTAAAAGGACCATAGTCCGAAACTTCATGTTCTTCGGATCGGCCCAGAGAACCTAATACCTCAGAATCGAGATCCTCGTTAGAAGGGCTATCCGAGCTCCAAGAAGATCGGAATAAACTAGTTTGACTCATGAGTACGGAGGGGACTAACCTAAAGGACGAGGAGGCCGAGCAATAAGAAGAGTTAGGGCAGGATCGACGGTAGCTTGGCTGAGTCCGAGCTATTCCTCGTGTAAAGTACCGAAGTTCACCCTTTAAGCAATAGTGGCAGTCAAAAAGAGTAATATAGATGCTATTTATAAGAGGCATGGATGGCTCCGATCTACTCCCATTTCATCTACCCTTTTAGATCTTCGCCAGGTGTCAGATATCCATTGGTCGGGATGGATAGACTCAGAGCAAAGTAACGGATGGTTAGATTTCGTGGCTGATGGACTTCTCCCAATGTTGTCATGCTACCAATCTACAATGCCATAATGCGGGCATGATTTGAAGATCGACCTCAGCTTCGATAGGATACTTACATCGATCGCTCAAAGGTAGATCGACCTCGTAAGTGGAGGGCAAACTATTATGGAATGGGGTTGGTATGACCTCGGCCTATTTAGAGTCGGTCATCGACCTACCTCAATGGATCGTTCGAGTGGAACAATGTGACACTTCGTCCGTGGTTAGCTGTAGGTCGGCTTAAGCGGACCTATATTTTTGGCTGATCTACTAAAGATCGCCTCCTAGCAAAATAAGATAGGCCTTCATACCTCATCCTTGTCGGATTCAGGTCGGTCGTCGAGCTACATGAATAGGCTCATAGCTCGTCAATGACCGACCTACAACCATTTCTACTAAAACTGCCTCCTCTCCGAATCAAAAAATCTGGATAAAGAGGAATCTTTCGCAATCCCGTCTCCTAAGAAGGAAAAAAATCTTCCGAATCAATCTAGGACGACTAACTCGAAAAGCCGTTAGAATCCGAAGTGGATACGACTCCAACTCCTCTCCTATAATAAAGAGGCTTCAGGGCCCTCCAGATATGTCATTCAATTTGACGCTTGCTCTCCTCATTGTTCTCCAATCTCTCAACTTGAGCGTCGGAGGGTCTTCATCGGAGAACACTCTGATGGAGATTTTATTGCAGGTGAACGGATGAAGCTTTAGCCAAGTTTGTCCTCGACCTCATATTATTCGATGGTCGAGCTCCTCCATCTTCGTCAGCCGACCTCAAACTGAGAGATTCAAGAGCATAATTGGGCATAAAGCAGTATATCAAAATCAAGCAAACAAGCCCGCTGAGTGAAAGACCATATGATCTTAAATGTTGTCAGCAGGCTCTTGGAGAAATAAAATGAAAGCATTATTAATAATGGCACAAGGAAGACCAACCAGTGCAGATTAACTCACAGGTAGTTTGAAGAAAGTAACTGAAGTACTCTGATGCAACCAGCAGATATATAAGACAATGATTGTAAAGCTAACATCATGGTAATTAGACAACATGGGTCAATAGTGATCCACAATGTCATAGTAAGAGGCGTTAGCAGTATCTTACTGCACTCATATGATACCTCTGAATCGATAACCCCTGATGTTATAGAAGAAGCACCAAAATCCCTCCGCATCATAGCATCAGTACTTGAACAGGCACAAGTAATGCAACGCACCACCTGATCAGCATATCAAACTTTATTTATTTGGAGGTTTTGTGCATGAGGATGTTCTTATTTCTTTAACAACTGACAGGCATGCGATGCTTCTCAAAGCTCGGTAGAAAGCCCTCCTGATCAGCACTTCGTGGGCGAGACCCAACCCAGATTAGCTTCCTTTGACAATTGGAAGTGGAGTTGGGAGGAAAAGAGAGCCCTGAGCATTCGTTAGCCTCCCACCATCATTAGGAGCCTGAGTTCATGCGACAATGGCACCTCAATCGGAGTGCTGGGACTTCAATGATATGACCCTATGACTAACAATCTCTTTTCCTTTTTCCCGTACAAAACTTTTTGCCCTTTTGACCCGATGCTCTCCTGCTCAGGTATGCGACCGCTCTCTCTAAAACGCTGGCGGAGTCTACCTGCTGGAAGGGAATCGCCCCCACGTGCACTCCGGTCCCACCTCTTTGTCTATATGTAGCTCATCTCCCTTGCTGATGAGGTCCACGTAACCCAGTTAGCACGTGCGGTGGCGTAAGATGTAGGATGCAACCGGTTTTACTTCACACCCCGAGTACTATAAGTTATAAAATAGCAACGGTGACTAACATGTGATATAACCTTTTATTTTATTTTATCTTTTTCTAATAAAGATGAAAAAAAGGACGACTTGGTCATCATCCACCAGACCACCGCCCACCGGTCAGATAATACCCCATCTTTCAACTACCATCACCGCCCAAGAGCAGTGACCAGACCAGATCCCTAACCATACTTCCAGGCTAGGTCGAGTAGCTCCTCTCCATCGCCATGTGATCTGAATCAGACGCGGTCGGTGGTGGGATCCACCTCCGTTTCCCTTTCCCCATCAAACGACCGTCTATTAACGGTTAGAGCCTGTTGGTGCTTTTTTTTTTTTTTTTTTTTTGGGTCCGGACAAGTTAGAGAACCTAGAATCTCTGAAAAGTTCGGTTGACCGAGATAGAGAACGTCCTGCCGAATTTGATTAGACAATATCCGAATACGTATGTGTTACGATGATATTTTCGATGCCTCAAACTGCTAATAAAAACTATAAAAAAAAATTATACTCTACTACTGTAAACTATTCAAAATATGGGATGTGTTGACGCAGAAATTGATCGTCATCGAAGTTCATCGGAGTTGACGCCGATGAGGTCGCCGTCGGGACCTGCAAAACAAAGTCTGACTCGGAGCCGATGGAGGGTGGCTCCGGCAAGATCCTCCGACGTTCAAGTCAGTTCCCATCAATAGAAATGGAATGCTCGATAGAGTATAAAGAAAGAGAAAAAGATTTTCAGAACCTGGCCTAAGAATATCCGGAGGGTCCTTTTTATAGAGGGAGTTTGTTGTAACCGCCTTGATTAATGAGTGTCGTAACTGTCCTGATTAATGTCGATCGTTATTGCTGATAAATACCGATCGTTATTGTCGTGTAACCGTAGCGAGATCGCCTGCAGTAATCCATCATAAGGAGTTCGGCCATTGAGAAGCTTGTCCACTGAAGAAGTCTGTAGGGAGCCCGGCTTCCTTAGAAGCTCGGTCGTTGGAGAAATCCGTGCGGAGTCCGACTTTCGTATAAGCCCGATCGCTGGAGGGTTCCGTAAGGAGTCTGGCTTCCTTAGAAGCTCGGTCCGAGAGAAAGCTTTGGGGAGAGTTCGGCTCCTGCAGGCGCCTGACCGTAACGATGCGGAGACAGTTCAGCTTCTGCAGGAGTCTGACTGAAGCTCGGTGATTGAGTAATCAGAAGTAGTTCGGCAGCTAAGTAGTTCGGCCCGCTGCCGACTGCTGAGGAGTTCGGGCGCTGGTTGTCCGAAGGAGCCTGACCAGTTGAAAGAATGGTTGCCTGAGGAGTTCGGCCGCTGGGAGTATGAAGCTCGGCCGCTTGAGAGTTTGGTCGGTTGAAGGACTTCGACTGAGGTCCGGCCGTTGAGAAGTTCGGCTGGATGTAGGAGTTCGGCTAACACGCATCCGCTGAGGCTCTTCCATGGCTATTGACCGCATCAGGCTGGGCGCCGAACTTGACTTTGGCAGGAGCGGGATTTATCCCCAACACTAGCCCCTCCACTTCTAAGTTTGAAACTCGAAGGAAGGGAGTGCAGACAAGGCAACTGTTGAAGTTTTCTTCCGAGCTTCGTATCGGTCCATGTCGAAGTTCGAGGAAGATTTCATCTCTGGCTAAAGTCGATGCTGAAGTTGAGGCTCCCTAGCCGAGGTTGATTCGGTCAAAAATCCTACCTCTCATCGAGGTCGAAGTCGGCACTCTTCAGCCGAGGTTAGCCTAGTCGCTCGGGGGAGACCTTATTTAATCGAGGTTGATAGGATCGCTCGGAGGAGATCTTATCTCCTCTGGCTGAGATTGATGCGGGTGCTCGCGTTAGGACGAGGTCTTCCTCCTGTTCCTAACGGGCTGTGGGGGCACATGTGGACCGTCGTCCGAGCCTCTCCCCTCGTCTCGTCTAAGGTGAACGAGGCCTTCGACTTTGCTCGCATTAGGATGAGGTCTTCCTCCTATTCCTAACGGGCTGTGGGGGCACATGCGGACCGTCGTCCGAGCCTCTCCCCCCATCTCGTCTAAGGTGAACGAGGCCTTCGACTTTGCTCGCGTTAGGACGAGGTCTTCCTCCTGTTCCTAACGGGCTATGGGGGCACATGCGGACCGTCGTCCGAGCCTCTCCCCCCATCTCGTCTAAGGTGAACGAGGCCTTCGACTTTGCTCGCATTAGGACGAGGTCTTCCTCCTGTTCCTAACGGGCTGTGGGGGCACATGCGGACCGTCGTCCGAGCCTCTCCCTCCGTCTCGTCTAAGGTGAACGAGGCCTTCGACTTTGCTCGCGTTAGGACGAGGTCTTCCTCCTGTTCCTAACGGGCTATGGGGGCACATGCGGACCGTCGTCCGAGCCTCTCCCCCCGTCGCGTCTAAGGTGAACGAGGCCTTCGACTTTGGTAAAGCCTTATTTTCCTCGACCGATATTGACACGGGGGAGACCTCGTCTCTTGCAGCTGAGGTTTAGGGGTCTTTGACCTGCTCGCGTTAGGACGAGGTTTTCCTCCTGTTCCTAACGCGACGACTATTGGCTGCTCCTTCGCTGAGAATTCGAGTTAGAGTAGTGGGGCGTAGTTGCGGAACATTTCGGGAGGAGAGCTTCTTCGCGCCCTTCTGTCGGGGCTTCCTTGGTGTCAGGGAGTCCTCGCTTGTCCTGGGGCAGTCATGAGCGCAACCGAACTTCATCTCACCTCCTGTGAAATACCGAACTTCATTCTACGGAGAACTTTGTTCTGTCCTTGTTTGCACCGAACTTTACTTGATGGTGAGCTTCGAAGGGAAGTTCGGCCTCACTTGCGCCGAACTTCATTCTAATGATGAGCTTTTGAGGAAAGTTCGGCTTTGCTTATGCCGAACTTTATTTCGATGAGGAGCTGCGGAGTTCGGCCTCACTTACGCCGAACTTCATTCCGCGGGAGAACTCTCTCTTTTTTTTTTTTGGTGCCATCTCGTAATCCTTGTGCCAAAAATCAAAAGCGCAGAGCAAAAGAATTTTTGAAGGAAATTTATTTGTGATACATCCTCAGATTTTCTGAGTTCCATGGCTGGGGAAGCATTATCCCTCCGAGTTCCTTCAGGCGATAGGTTCTGGGTCGGATAACTTCCGTCACCTCATACGGACCTTCCCAATTTGGAGCGAGCTTCCCTTGACTCTGAGGCTGAGTGACAGCGGCTCGTCGGAGCACTAAGTCCCCCACTCTGAACGTCTTACTTTTAACCCTGGAGTTGTAGTACCGAGCCACCTTCTGTTTATAGGCTGACATCCGGATGCGGGCTTCCTCCCTCTTTTCTTCCAGAAGGTCGAGGTTGACTCTGAGGTCTTGGGGATTGTGCTGCTCATTGAAGCCCACAACTCGTGCAGAAGGGAGCTTAAGTTCAACCGGGATAACTGCCTCAGTGCCGAAGGCCAAAGCGAAGGATGTTTCTCCAGTTGGCACCCTCTGAGTAGTTCGGTATGCCCAGAGGATATGGTAGAGTTCGTCTACCCAGGCCCCTTTTGCCTTATCGAGTCTCGCTTTGATTCCTTGTAGCAAGGTCCGGTTGGTTATCTCAGCTTCGCCATTAGCCTGCGGATGAGCCACAGAAGCAAAGCGCTGGGAGATGTTTAATCCTTCACAAAACTCGACGAACCTAGCCCCGACAAACTGTCGTCCATTGTCGGTTATGAGGGTATGGGGCAGGCCGAACCGACAAACTAATGACTTCCAAACAAAGTCTTGTACCTTGGCCTAGGTAATTTTTGCGAGTGGTTCAGCTTCGACCCACTTGGTGAAGTAGTCAATCGTGACCAAGAGAAACTTCCGCTGTCCCGATGCTGTTGGGAAGGGGCCGAGTATGTCCATTTCCCATTGCACAAACGGCCAGGGTGAATTGAGCGGAGTGAGTTCAGATGCCGGCCTTCTCTGCATACTAGCATTTTTCTGACAGCGGTCGCACCTCTTTACGTATTCTTTAGAATCATGAAATAAGGTCGGCCAGTAATACCCTTGCCGAAGTAGCTTTTGCGACAAAGATCTTGCTCCTATGTGGCTTCCGCAAAGTCCTTCGTGCACATCCCATAGTGCGAGGTTGGCCTCTGAAGGCCGAAGGCATCTCAACAAGGGGAGTGAGTATGATATTTTATATAGCTTGCCTTCGTATAAGACGTAGCGGGAAGCCTGATTTCTGAGCTTCCGAGCTTCTTTTCGGTCGTGAGGAAGAACCCCTCTTTAAGGTAGGCGACCAATGGGTTGATCCAGCTGGGTTCGAATTCTGTCTGTAAGATATTCTGAGGTTCCTCCGTGGTCGGATACTTCAAAGTTTTCAGAAACACTTCTTTGGGTAGTTCGATCGAAGCCGAAGTGGCCAGTTTGGAGAGAAAATCGGCTCTCGCATTTTCTGTCCTTGGGATGTGCCGAATACCAAAACTGCCGAAGGCCGGCGTCAAACTCTTCACCATCCCGAGGTATCTCGTCATGTTTTCCTCTCGCGCTTCGAAATTGCCATCAACTTGGTCGACCACTAGTTGAAAATCACTGTAGACTCGAAGCCGATCTACTTTTAGCTCCTTCGCTATCTTCAATCCAGCAATCAGTGCTTCATATTCGGCTTCATTGTTGGTAGCAGGGAACTCGAAGTGCAGCGCATACTCAGTGACGACTCCCTCGGGGCTGACCAAGACTAGCCCTGCACCAGCTCCAGCGGAGTTGGATGAACCATCTACGTGCAGAGCCCAGGAGCCTTCAGAGAGGTTCGACTGCGATGGTTCGACTTCATCAAAGCTCGATCTTGCCTTTATGTCTGTTTTGCTTGATTCAAGCTTGGATTCGTCTGGAATGGTGCATTCCAGTACAAAATCCGCCAATATCTGGGCCCTGATTGATGGTCTGGGTCGGTAGTTGATGTCCAATTTCATGAGCTCGATTGCCCATTTGGCGATTCGTCTGGAAATGTTTGCTCGGTGAAGAACTGCTTTTATTGGTTGGTCCGTGAGGACCATTATGGTGTGCTCCTGAAAGTAAGGTCGGAGCCTCCTGGCAGCAATTACGAGATAGTAAGCTAATTTTTCTATCTTAGAGTATCTGGTCTCCGCGTCCCTTAGGACTCGGCTCACGTAGTAGATCGGCCATTGCGTCTTTGCTTCTTCCTTAACGAGGACCGCTGCCAGGGCCATCGAGGAGACAGCTAGATATAGGTACAATTCTTTCCCAGGTTCAGGTTTTGCCAACAATGGGGGCGCGCCGAGGTAGTTTTTGAGCTCCTCGAATGCTTGTTGATACTCCACCGTCTAGCTGAAGTTCTTTGGTCGCCTAAGAACCTCGAAGAAGGGCATGCAACGTTCAGCCGACCTTGAGACGAAGCGATTTAGGAATGCCACCCTTTCGGCCAAGCGCTGAACTTCCTTGATCGTCTTCAGAGTGGTCATTTCTCGAATAGCTCAGATTTTCTGGGGGTTTACCTCGATTCCACGTCTCGACACCATGAACCCAAGAAATTTTTCGAAGGTTACGCCAAAGGCGCATTTGGTAGGGTTCAACTTCATCTTATGCTTCCTGAGTGCACTGAAGGTCTCTTCAAGGTCGGCCAGATGGTCAGCTGAAGCTCAGCTTTTGATGAGCATATCATCTACGTACACCTCCATGTTGCGATCGATCTGCTCCTTGAAAATTTTATTGACCAAATGCTGGTACGTTGCTCCTGCATTCTTGAGTCCAAAAGGCATGACCTTGTAGCAATAAAGACCTCGGTTAGTGATGAAGGCTGTTCTTCATCTTCAGGCGCCATGCGTATCTGGTTGTAACCAGAAAAGGCGTTCATAAAGGTGAGAAACTCATGACCCGAGGTTGCATCCACTAACTGATCGATCCTGGGCAGGAGGTAGCTATCCTTTGGACAAGCCTTGTTTAACTTTTTGAAGTCGACGCACATCCTCCACTTATTATTTGTTTTCTTGACAAGAACCACGTTCGAAACCCAGGTCGGATAGTGAACTTCCCGGATTAGCCCGGCTTTGAGGAGTTTATCTACTTCTTCAGCGATCGCTTTCTGTCTCTCCGGGGCATGTTGGCGTAGTTTTTCTCTTACCGACCGATGTTTCGGGTCGATGGCCAGTCGATGTTCCATTACCTCGACGTCGATTCCTGGCATATCTGCTGGGGTCCAAGCGAAGACGTCCGCGTTCCTTCTGAGGAAAGCGACGAGCTGCTCCCGAACCTCGATCGCCAGGTTGGAGTCGATCTGCACCATATGCTTTGAGCTTCCGTCATTTAAGGACACAGAGATGAGGTCCTCTGTAGGCTCAGCTCGTTCTTCAGTGAGGTCGTTGCGGACGTCCAATCCATCAACAAGATACGGGTCGGGCTGATCTCCCTTATACAAGACGATCGAGTAACAATACTTCACTAGAGCCTGGTCTCCTCTGACTTCTCCAACCCCATAGCTCGTAGGGAACTTCATCTTCAAGTAATAAGTCGACACTACCGCCCGAGTGCATTTAAACCAGGTCGGCCGAGGATCGCATTATAGGCGGATGGGGTCTTTATGACTAGGAAGTCGACCCGAGCTTTGGCCCGCTTTGGGTGCTGCCCTGCTGCTACGGTCAAAGTTATGATACCTTCGACTGGCACGGTGTTGCCAGCAAATCCAACTAGCGGAGAATTTATCGGCCCCAATCGATCGTCTGGTAGGGACATTTTTGAGAAGGCATCGTAAAATAACACATCAACTGAACTTCCATTATCTATCAGAATGCGACGTACATCGTAGTCAGCAATATTCAATGAAACTACAACCACGTCATTATGCGGAAATTGGATTCCCTGGCCGTCCTCCTCAGTGAAGGCTACAGGCTCCATGATCCTCTGCTTCTTCATCGATCCTTTGAACGTGTTGGTTTTCCCTTGCTGAGGTCCTCCTAAGATAGTATTGATGACGCCAAGGGGCGGCTGATCTTCTTATCGATTTTTCCCACTTGGCGGTAGCGCTCTTGGCCGATCTTCCCTCTCCTCAGGCCGTCTTTGAAGAAATTGGCTTAGTCTGCCTCGCCTGACGAGCTCTTCGATCTAGTCCTGTAGTTGAATGCACTCCTCAGTGTCATGACCGTGGTCGCGATGGTAAAGGCAAAACTTGTTGGGATTGTGCTTGTTAGGGTGGGAACGCATTCTCTCTGGTCTTGAAAGTCGTTCTCGGATCTCCATCAGAACTTGAGTCTTTGGGGTGTTAAGGGGGGTGTAGTTGTAAAATCGTCATCGTCGAAGAGAACTTCGGCGCTGAGGAGAACCTCGATGCGTCCTTCCATCAGGGCTTCTCCGCTTCCAAGCTTGAGGAGAAGTCCGGGCTTGCTCGCGACCAGGGGGAGTCCGAAAACGCGGTCGAGCTTCAGTCCGCTTTCTTTCTTCGGTGGATCTATCTAGCCTGTCGATTAGCCACTTACCGCTGACTTCGCCATCCTTAGCCTCGAAAGCCTCCTCTGTCCGGGCATAACTTTCGGCCCGAGCCAGCATGTCGGCAAAGTCCCTAGGAGGCTTCTTTTTCAGGGAGAATAATAGATCGTTCTTCTGAAGGCCACTTTTGAGAGCGACCATGGCGACCGACTGGTCCATGTCCCGGACCTCTAGCGCAGCAGTATTAAATCGAGAAATGAAAGCCCGGATGGATTCTCCCTCTTTCTACCTGATGGCCATTAGGGAGTCCGAACTTCGGCGTGGGCGCCGACTACTGACGAAATGGGCCGCGAATTGTTGACTCATTTGATCGAACGATAGGATGGTACTCGGCTTGAGCGCCGAGTACCAGTTCCTAGCGGCTTCTTTAAGGGTAGAGGGAAAAGCCCGGCACAGGATGGCGTCTGACGCTCCATGGAATAGCATCGTCATCCGGAAGGCTTCCAAGTGGTCGACTGGATCGGTGGTCCCATCACAGCTCTCGAACTGTGGGAGTTTGAAGTTCGGCGGGATCGATTCCTGCATGATTTTCTATGAGAAAGGAGGGTCGGTTCGGATCTCATTACCGTATGAGGAGGGAGCATGGCGGAGTTCTTCGATTTGTCGACTCATTTCTAAGAGCCTTCGATCCAGAAGATCTTCACGGTCTCTTATCTCCAAAGTCTTCCTGCTGAATGGGTGCAAAGCTTCTCCCTGGGATGAGCTGCGGTCCGAACAAGGGCTCTCCTTCCTTTGCCTTCCTTTTTTGGGGATTGGAGGTCGGGTAGCCCATGTCGATTGCCTCTGGACTGGACCACACGGCTCTGGAGAATTCTACGTCGGTTGAACTGGTACGACGGCCTGCTGGTGCATGGCCTGCACCGCCTGAACTGCCTCAATGAGGCCACGAACCTGCTGGATGAGCAGGTTGAACTGTTCAGCATCTACCACGGCCACAGACCGATCCTAGACCGTCGGGGTCGGAGTGGTAGCGGACGAACCCGAACGGGATCGGGCCGCAGGGGCTGTCGATCGTCGGGCTGTAGAATGAGCCTGGGTCATCAGGGCTAGAACAGGAGCGGACGGACTCGAACGGGATTGGGCTGCGGAGGCCGTCGATCTCCGGGTGGAGGCTCTCCTGGGGGGCATCTTTTTCCATTGGAAGGAAATTTGAATTAAGAGGAAGAGAGATTTCTCGAGCACTCCTTTAAGAACAAAGGCACACCGGCTTCCTTTAAGAGGGGAATCTTTGTCGGTAGCGCCCTCCTTCTAGCGCCAATCTGTTGACGCAGAAATTGGTCGTCGTCGGAGTTCGCCGAAGTTGACGTCGATGAGGTCACCGCCGGGGACCTGCAAAATAAAGTCTGGCTCGGAGCCGATGGGGGGTGGCTCCGGCAAGACCCACCGACGCTCAAGTCAGTTTCCGTCAACAGGAATGGAATGCTCGGTAGAGTATAGAGGAAGAGAAAAGAATTTTCAGAACCTGGCCTAAGGGTATCCGGAGGGTCCTTTTTATAGAGGGAGCTTGTTGTAACCGCCTTGATTAATGAGCATCGTAACTGTCCTGATTAATATCGATCGTTATTGCTGATAAATGCCGATCGTTATTGCCGATCGTTATTGTCGTGTAACCATAGCGAGATCGCCTGCAGTAATCCATCATAAGGAGTTCGGCCATTGAGAAGCTCGTCCATTGAAGAAGTCTGTAGGGAGCCCGACTTTCTTAGAAGCTCGATCGTTGGAGAAATCCACGCGGAGTCCGACTTTTGTATAAGCCCGATCGCTGGAGGGTTCCGTAAGGAGTCTGGCTTCCTTAGAAGCTCGGCCCGAGAGAAAGCTTTGGGGGGAGTTCGGCTCCTGCAGGCGTCTGGCCGTAACGATGCGAAGACAGTTTAGCTTCTGCAGGAGTCTGACTGAAGCTCGGTGATTGAGTAATCAGAAGTAGTTCGACAGCTAAGTAGTTCGGCCCGCTGCCGACTGCTGAGGAGTTCGGGCGCTGGTTGTCCGAAGGAGCTTGACCAGCTGAAAGAATGGTTGCCTGAGGAGTTCGGCCGCTGGGAGTATGAAGCTCAATCGCTTGAGAGTTCGGTCGGTTGAAGAACTTTGACTGAGGTCCGGCCGCTGAGAAGTTCGGCTAACACGCGTCCGCTGAGGCTCTTCCATGGCTATTGACCGCATCAGGCTGGGCGCCGAACTTGACTTTGGCAGGAGCGGGATTTAACCCCAACAAGATGGATATCCGATAGATCATATATGTGTTGAGTTAAGATTCTACTTAAATTTTATTATGGAATGAGGCTGGTATGATCTCAATCTGTTTAGGATCGATCGTCAATAGATCGTTTGAGCGGAATAATGCGATATTTCATCCATGGTTAGCTATAGATCGGCTTAAGCCGACTTATAATTTTGGTCGGCCTACTGAAGATCGTCTTCTGGTAAAACAAGGAAGGCCTTCATACCTCATCTTCGTCGGATTTAAGTTGGTTGCTGAGCTACATGAATAGGCTCATAACTCATCAATGACCGACCACAACCATCTCTACTGAAACTACGTCCTCTCCGAATCGAAAAACTTGGATAAAGAGGAATCTTTCGCAATCCCGTCTTCTAAGAAAAAAAGAAATCTTCCAAATCAATCCAGGATGACTAACTCGAAAAGCCATTAGAGTTCGAAACGGATACGACTCCAACTTCTTTCTTATAAATAAAGGGGCTCCGGAACCCTCCAAATATGCCATTCAATTCGACACTTTCTCTCCTTATATTCTCCAATATTCTAACTTAAACGTCGAAGGGTCTTTACCAGAGAATACTTCGGTGGGGACTTTATTATAGGTGCACAGGCGAAGCTCCAGCGAAAGTTCATCCTCGACCTGATATTCCTCGGTGGCCGAGCTCCTCTATCCTCATCGACCGACCTCGAGCTAGGAGATCCAAGAGCAATAGGTTGCATCCATCACATGGTCTACTCTGACATCTTAATTAATGACTTCCTGATTTATATGACAACCACTTATCCATCTTAAGAAGACATGACAGCTAATGTAATTAATAGATGGGATCCATATATACCGTGAGGTGACACCACTCATCCAGCTTATGAAGAAAAAAGGATATTTGAATTTTTTGATCTCATGAAGTGAATATCTCGTCCACAACAGCATGATTAACGGTCCGAGACTTGCAGAATCGCACGATATTTCTCCTCTATAAATATCACAAACCCTGAGTGCCAAGATAAGCAAGAAATTTATCTCAGAAAATCTGTTGTTGTTTGATCATTCTCTGCTGACTTGAGGATCCTCACCAAAGTCAAATCTTTCGGTCCAGATTTTATTTTGCAAGTCACTCCAGCACTCCCTACGAGAAGCCGACCACTCCGCTTTCAAAGCATGCAATTTTCAGCAACAACAGATAGAAGAAGGGCGTAATCTTTGCATCATGCTACTAAAAGCAAGTATGCGTTGGTGCTATGCAAAGTTTCTTCATAGCGTCTCAATGATGCCTCTTCCAGAAACGAGAGAGCCCATACCGATAGCAAGGCCCGCATATCGCCATCACCACCAGCACCACCACCTCCATCGGCTGTGGAGATAAGTGTGGATCAATTTAATATGCCAGTCCAGTGAGTATATGTCTGAATGACTGCGATTTAAGCGATGTGGTGGAATGATGACGTATGGCTAATGTGAAGAATTTTATTGCATCGCTGCAACATTGACTGGATTTGATTATCAGCCGACTGGCCAAATATGAATCAGACTCAAACCTTTGCAGATCGATTGGATTTCAATCGAATCCTCTTTAAATTTGCCATACTTCAATCGGATCTGATCAGTTGACAACTCTTAAAGATCATCTTGGTCAAACTCAATTGGGAGGTTTTAGATGGAAAAAAAATTTTAATCAAAAAAAAAATAAATAAAAAAAATTATATAAATCTTTTATTATTTTTATCTTTTTATTTATATTTAAATATATTTAAAATAAAAAAATTAAATTTTTTAATAGCATCCAAAAAAAAAAATAGACAGATCTTCGAGGTATGAGCATTTCAACCATTAAAATAATTAAAAAAATATAAAGTTTTGAGGTAGAATTTTCTGATCTACGGTGGTTTATCAGAGGCGTGCAAAAGGCTTCGGCTTTGTCAGAGGCGCGAGAGGAATCGGACGTATGCTTAAGTTGCGCCGATTCCCTCCTTTCTGACTCCCGTCCTGTCACAAATGATAGATTATAAAAAAAACAACTCTGTCGAACTCCAGCGCGCCCAGATCTCCTCCGACGCTAGAGCCGCGGCCTTCCCCGTACGGGCCCAAATTTCTCCGAGCTGCACCGAGGTCAGATCGGCCTCCTCCCACACGTTGCGTGCTTCCCTGGCGTCGACACCAAGGCCAAATCGAGGAGCCACAGGCCTCCCCCACGCCCGTCTTCTGTCCGGTTGGCACCAGGATCAATTCGGCGGCACCACCTACACCACGTGCTGAACCCCTTCTCCGTGGCATTATCCTCCTCCATATTGTCACGGGGTGAGTGTTTTCTGATCCAAACACCCGTGCGGCGCCCCAGCATACCACACACCAAGGCCAGCCCTCTTGAGTCCATCCCTCGGACATACCATTAAGCACGCAGTAGTCCAGCCATATAAGCCAAGCGTAATCATCTATGCCTCTGCCTGACACTCTGTTGCACTGAACACATGCGACACCTTCAAGTGCCCACAAGCAACTCGACCCCTCGAGTCGACCGCAATGCTCATATGCACCTCCGTGCCTGAACATAGACTCTTTCCCAGAGTGCTCCGCAACTCGGCACCTTTGTGCCAGCCTCAGGCTTTGCCTTCAAGCCAAGTACTGCTCACCCAAGGCGACCCTCTCCTCAGCGTACCTTCATGCCATGGCATACCTCCGTGCCATTGGCCTACAACCCACCAAGTTGTCCAATAGCACTACACAAACCAAATCCCCACAGCACGACCATGCAATACCACTGTAATGCATGAGGCTCAGGCAATCCACCCTCAATGTCGCCCAGCTAAGCTTACCAAGCCGACATGCCCTGCAACTCCTCGAAGCTACAGCCGATCGTGCACATCCGAGCCCTCATAGGTTCCTTTGTCCAAGTTCCCCATAAGCTCCTGTGCTCCGATCCCGATCCAGCATCCCTGACATGCCCATCACGTAAATATATTCGATCGACGATCCTTGCATCAAAGCTGCCCTCTCCTCGGTACGACCCTCTTGACCGTCCTTGATCCTTGGCCTAGCTCCAAGGCACATATCCGATCGATATTCCTTATGCCAAGCTTGCACTCCACGACCGATCGATTCTCGTCGATCCCCGCAAGACATCTCGTCTGCGATGCTCACGAGACTTGCCTGTTCGGGTAGGCCACACCCTCATCCGACTAGACCCCTATTGCCTCTTCGCTCCACCACAGAGATCAAGAACGTATAGAGTAGCCTGGACAACTCCTCGAGGATAGGACCTCTCAGAAATCCCCACCCCACACAATGTGGCCAGCTCGTCCGACCAGCATTGTCCCGAATGCCTGCACACCAGACCATCCGAGCGTGGCACCACCATTGCTCTGCAACCATGCCACGACGGACCCATCTCCTATGGGCCATGGGGGAGTCGGGGCGCAACCAAAGCTCTGCGCCCCTCCTCAAACCAAGAGGAATCCTCGAGTATCCACAAGTATCCTGGCGGTCCACCGCCATGCCAAAACCATGCATCCCGAGCCCCCAGATATCATGCCACGGCCATGCCGCACCTTGGCTAACCATTGCCCCTCTTAATACCCCAGGAAGGCATCCGCCCAAGCTCCACCCCGGGGGTTCCAAAGTATCGAGCGGCATTGCATTTTTATGGCAACCCAGCGAAGCCAAAACCCTTCGCAGCACCGTGCCACGCCCACGCCGGCACCCCCTGCGATAAGCCTGCAGACAAGCCCGTGACAATTCTCCCCCACTTAAGCTGTCGACGCCCTCGTCGACGTCCAAACCACTTCTGGACTAATGGTCGCCATGACCAAACTTCCATTGCATCCACTGCAATCATGGTTCCTTGAGCCAGAGCCCCTCGGCCTTGATGTCCTTGATCTTTTCTCTACCACTGAGAATCCATCATCCACACCATGCTGACTCTTTCATAGAACCAAACCATTTTGATCCCTGACATCAGCTTCTGCTTCAGTCATCCACCTCTGATCGTCTGGCCTTCCAACTGCATGGCACTCCTCGGAACCATCCAATACTTGACTCTCGACTTCCATCTGAGAGCGGCCACTTCTTCCACCAGAGTGGGATCTACTTGCCAGCAATACCAAATGGCTCTCCTTGGATCACCTCCAAGGCTTAACTCCTATCCATCTGGATCTTGGAGCGGCCACTGCATGAGTCTCCCTTGGCAACTCACCTCCAAACGCCTAGTCTTGCCTCATACCCATCTTGCGGCCTTGTGGTATTTCCATCTTTCTCTGCATCACCATGCCCTTTGGACTCTACCACACCACACCAATGCTAAGTATGAACAAGTCGTCTCCAAAAATCTGCATCGTCCCATACCAATGCAAATCATAGATGCTACCAAGCGGGACCTTGATATCCAATCAAAGTCACTTCTCATTATGCTCGAGTACCTCAACATAGCAGTCTTCACTCCAAGCCCCACCAATCTGCTTCTGCAGAACCAATTGCTCATGCTATTTTCTATAATCCTTGGTCTATTCTGACTGCCTCTATATCTTCACTGCGAGTCTGTAGTACCAACGCAAGGCTACCCCACTGGCCTGCCTCACTCCTATGACTCCAGTACCTCGACACATTTCTGCATCAGACATTCGAGCTTTATAGTACCTCACAGCATGACTGATCCATTTTACCTCATAGCTCACTTGGCCAAACATTGACCAACCCATGTGCTTCATCACCTGCAACCTGACATCGCATGTCTCTACAGTGAGTAAGCACCTTTGACTCAAATATCTGTCTCTAGTACCTCGGCTTTTCAATGCCTTCACCCTGAGAATAGTTCCATCAAGTTCAATTATTTTATTTCTTGCCATTCAAGTGTTCCAGCTCCATACTCGCCAACACAAGAGATGGCTCTTTCCCATGTTTCCCACATCTATGTGCACCTGAGTTCCTTGACTCTCTAAGTCTTCACCTCAGCCTTTACTTCTACAATTCGGATGCTACATCTTTCCCTGCACTGTAGAACACACCCTCGTACCTCAGTCTACACATCCAGCTTTTGCTTCTTTGGAGATTCTAGTCCCTCAAAATACTCTGCCTTGCAACTTTTGCATTCAGCTCAAGTGCTTCAGCATTCATGAGTACTCTTCACCTTGAATTCCTTTCTTCAACCACAAACTGGTAGACCTTCACTTCAACAGGCTTCCATCCGCTTGTGCAGCCAATGAGCAAACTTAATCATTCAGCACCGAGCACATTGCCCTGCAATATGCTCCCCCACTCTGAGTCGTTGACACTCACAACAGACTCAGACATCCAGCTCCTCCCAACTGGACTTTAATACCTCTGGGTCTCTTCACAGCTTTGGATACCCCCGCATCTGTAGCTACATGCCTGCAATCTGATACCATGCCTATCAGAAACCAACATAATAATAATGTCGACCTTCGACTTAGCCAACCTTTGGCTCTGATACCAACTGTCACGGGGTGAGTGTTTTCTGACCCAAACACCCGTGCGGCGCCCCAGTATACCACACACCAAGGCCAGCCCTCCTGAGTCCATCCCTCGGACATACCATTAAGCACGCAGCAGTCCAGCCACATAAGCCAAGCGTAATCATCTATGCCTCTGCCTGACACTCTGTTGCACTGAACACATGCGACACCTTCAAGTGCCCACAAGCAACTCGACCCCTCGAGTCGACCGCAATGCTCATATGCACCTCCGTGCCTGAACATAGACTCTTCCCAAGAGTGCTCCGCAACTCGGCACCTTTGTGCCAACCTCAGGCTTTGCCTTCAAGCCAAGTACTGCTCACCCAAGGCGACCCTCTCCTCAGCGTACCTTCATGCCATGGCATACCTCCGTGCCATTGACCTACAACCAACCAAGTTGTCCAATAGCACCACACAAACCAAATCCCCACAGCACGACCATGCAATACCACTGTAATGCATGAGGCTCAGGCAATCCACCCTCAATGTCGCCCAGCTAAGCTTGCCAAGCCGACATGCCCTGCAACTCCTCGAAGCTACAGCCGATCGTGCACATCCGAGCCCTCATAGGTTCCTTTATCCAAGTTCCCCATAAGCTCCTGTGCTCCGATCCCGATCTAGCATCCTTGACATGCCCATCACGTAAATATATCCGATCGGCGATCCTTGCATCAAAGCTGCCCTCTCCTCGGTACGACCCTCTTGACCGTCCTTGATCCTTGGCCCAGCTCCAAGGCACATATCCGATCGATATTCCTTATGCCAAGCTTGCACTCCACGACCGACCGATTCTCGTGGATCCCCGCAAGACATCTCGCCCGCGATGCTCACGAGACTTGCCTGTTCGGGTAGGCCACACCCTCATCCGACTAGACCCCTATCGCCTCTTCGCTCCACCACAGAGATCAAGAACGTATAGAGTAGCCTGGACAACTCCTCGAGGATAGGACCTCTCGAAAATCCCCATCCCGCACAATGTGGCTAGCTCGTCCAACCAGCATTGCCCCGAATGCCTGCACACCAGACCATCCGGGCGTGGCACCACCATTGCTCCGCAACCATGCCACGACGGACCCATCTCCTATGGGCCATGGGGGAGTCGGGGCGCAACCAAAGCTCTGCGCCCCTCCTCGAACCAAGAGAAATCCTCGAGTATCCACAAGTATCCTGGCGGTCCACCGCCATGCCAAAATCATGCATCCCGAGCCCCAGATATCATGCCATGGCCATGCCGCACCTTAGCTAACCATTGCCCCTCTTAATACCCTAGGAAGGCATCCGCCCAAGCTCCACCCCGGGGTTCCAAAGTATCGAGCGGCATTACATTTTTATGGCAACCCAACGAAGCCAAAACCCTTCGCACCGTGCCACGCCAACGTCGGCACCCCCTGCGACAAGCCTGCAGACAAGCCCGTGACACTACGGCCGGTGCCCACTCCAGCCGTCGCCAAAGAAGAGGAAAAGAAAAGCGGGGAGAGGGGGCCACGGGTTTCCCCCGCACCCGTCGCATGCTCGGCCAGTGCCGAGGACACCTACGGCCGCCCTTCCCGCACCTGCCGCACTTTACCGACGCCGGGCCGGGATCGGCAGCACGCCGCCTTTTCGCATGATCCTCCTCCGGTCGATGGCTCTTTGGCGTGTGTTTTCCTCTGCCAGTGTCGCTTCCATAACAGAGGACGCCTGCCGCCGCCCTTCGTGCTCCAATTGCATTTTGCCGATGATGTCGAGACCTAATCGGCAGGTCCGAACCCCTCTAGTGTCACCTTGGCGCCTATCTCGATGGTTTCCAGCTCTCCTCTGCATGCATGCCTGCACCAGCTCCGTGTCTGGCGTCCGGCAACACTGGCTCCACCCGAGCTCCGACACCGCTAGAGTGGACGCCCCCGAAGTCACCAGGTTGAGGGTCGAAGCCCCACACGCGATTGCGCACGTTGCCGGCGAGGCTGGCGGTCCCACTTCTTCCTGCATGCCCAGCTCTCCCTGGCGGTCTTCTTTCTTCCTGCGCGTCCAGCTCTTCTTCGATGCCAGATCCACAGTCTCCCCTGCGTGGCTCCGAGCTTCTCCGGTGGTCCCCATGCGCCAAAGTTGCCGGATCAGCGGTCTCGCATGCCTGCACCCGCAAGCGCGTCCGGCCGAAGTCCCTCCGCCCGTCGCATGTCCGGCCGAAGTCCCTCCGCCCGTCGCATGTCCGGCCGAGGTCCTTCCCCGCGTTCCCAGGTGCGGCCGAAGCCGGCAACCGAGGCTCTGACGCCTCTCCCACACACGAACCCACAGAATCAGCGCCCCTAGAGCCATCAGATCGAAGCCCCCCGCGTGGCCGAAGTTGCCAGCACGTGCAGCCGAAGTTCCTCACGTATCCGATAGAATCGGAGGCCCCGGAGTCCACCGTGCGCGCATCCGCAATGCGCGAAGTCCTGCAAACGTCAGAGCCAAGACCGGAGGCTCTGAATTCTCCCGTGCATGCCGGAATCCATGAACTTTCACGCGCTATTGGTATAGAATTTGATTGACGCGAAATTAAGCTAGAATCGAGAAAAATGAAGTCACCATCAATGATCTACAAAATAAAATTTCATCCAAACTTGATGATGATGACTCTAATAGGACCCTCCGACGATCAAGTTAGCTCTTCTGACCAATAGAAATAGAATGCTCAGAAAGAAGTTCGGCAGAGTTTCGAAAAGAAGAAGAAAGCTTAGAGAAAACGTATCTGCAAGGTCCCTTTTTTATAGATGGAGCTTGTTGCAACTGTCACCGTCGTAACCGTTTTGATAAATGCCTATCGTAATCTCCTGATAAATGCCAATCGTGAATGTCCTGATAAATGACAATCGTAATTGTCATGATAAATGATAATTATAACTGTTCAGTAGTGGGATCGCCTGTAGAAATCCATCTGAAGGAACAGTCCGAAAGAAGTTCGGCTTCTATAGAAGCCCGACTGCTGGAGGAGTCTGGAAGGAGTTCAGTTCCCATAGAAGCCTGACTGCTGGAGGAGTCCAAAAAAAGTTTGGCTTTCGTAGAATCGCGACTGCTGGAGGAGTCCGAAAGAAGTTCGGTTCCCATAGAAGCCTGACTGCTGAAGGAGTCCGAAAAAAGTTTGGCTTCCATAGAATTCCGACTGTTGGAGGAGTCCGGAAGGAGTTCGGCTCCTGTAGAAGCCCGACTGAAGGAGAAATCTGGAAGGAGTTTGGCTCCCATAGAAGTCCGACTGCTGGAGGAGTTCGGCTCCTGTAGAAGTCCGACTAATGAAGGAGTTCGAAAGCAGTTCCGCTCTCGTAGAAGCCCGGCTGCTGGAGGAGTCCGGAAGGAGTTCGGCTTTCGTAGAAGTCCGACTGCTTGAGGAGTCCAGAAGGAGTTCGGCTTCTGTAGAAGTCCGACTGCTGGAAGAGTTCGAAAGAAGTTTGGCTTCTATAGAAGCTCGACTGCTGGAGGAGTCCGTAAGGAGTTCGGCTTCCGTAGAAGCCCGACTGTTGAAGAAGTTCGGAAGGAGTTTGGCTACCGTAGAAGCTTCCATAGAAGCCCGACTGCTGGAAGAGTCCAGAAGAAGTTCGACTTCCGTAGAAGTTCGACTGCTGGAGGAGTCCGAAAGGAGTTCGACTTCCGTAGAAGTCCGACTGAAGAAACAGTCTCAAAGAAGTTCGGCTTCCATAGAAGCCCGACTGTTTGAGGAATCCGGAAGAAATTTGGCTTTCGTAGAAGTCCAACTGCTGGAGAAGTCCGGAAGAAGTTCGGCTTCCATAAAAGCTCGACTGCTGGAGGAGTCTGTAAGGAGTTCAGCTGCTGAAAAGTTTGGTTGGGTTTGGCTGCTGAGATAGTTCGACCACTGAATGAGTTTGGCTGTTAGAGAGAGAATTTTCGATTGAAGCTCTTCCATGATTTTCAGTTGCATTAGGCTAAGCACCGGACTGAACATCGGTGGGAGTGGGGTTTACCCCAACAATAGTCCTCCCACTTTTAAGTTCAAAACTCGAAGGAAAGGAGTACGAAAAGGATGACTGCCGAAGTTCTCTTCAAGGCTCTGCACCTTGTCTCCAGCCGAGGTTGAAGGTGTGGTTGAAGCTCGGGGGAGGTCTTGTCTCCTATTGTTATCGAATATAATGGGACCGTCTTCGGGGCCTTTCCTCTCATACTGTCTAAAATGATCGAGGCCTTCGACTTTGCTCACATTTGGATGAGGTTCTTCTCCTATTCCTAACAGACTGTGGGGGCATATAAGGGCCATTGTTAGAGCC
Organism: Cocos nucifera; assembly: GCA_006176705.1. Taxonomy (NCBI): domain Eukaryota; kingdom Viridiplantae; phylum Streptophyta; class Magnoliopsida; order Arecales; family Arecaceae; genus Cocos; species Cocos nucifera. Next base: position 648,875 of record QRFJ01000179.1, on the reverse strand, counting down.
TCTCTCCCCATCTTGTCTAAAATGAATGAGGTCTTTGACTTTGCTCATGTTAGGATGAGGTTTTCCTCATATTCCTAACGAGCTGTGGGGGCACATAAGGGCCGTTGTCAGGATCTTTCCTCTCATCTCATCTAAAATGGACGAGGCCTTCGACTTTACTCACATTAAGACGAGGTTCTTCTCCTATTCCTAACGGGCTGTGGGGACACATAAGAACCATTATCAGGATCTCTCCCCCCATCTCGTCTAAAATGAATGAGGCCTTCGACTTTGCTCATATTAGGATGAGGTTCTCCTCCTATTTCTAATGGACTATGGGGGCATATAAGAACTGTTGTCAGGACCTCTTTCCTCATCTCGTCTACGACTTTGCTCACATTAGGACGAGGTTTTTCTCTTTTTCCTAATGGACCATGGGGGCACATAAGGACCGTTGTTAGGGCCTCTCCCACCATCTCATCTAAAATGGACGAGATCTTCGACTTTGCTCACGTTAGGATGAGGTTCTCCTTCTATTCCTAACATGGCTACTTTTGATTGCTTTTTTTCTGTCATCATACAATTTTTGCACTAAGAAATAATAATGTTGAAATGAAGGAGTTTTATTGTGGAAAAATTATTGGTAGTACATCTTCAGATTTTTTGAGTTCCAAGGTCGTGGGAGCATTATTCTTCCAAGCTCCTTCAGACGATAAGTTTCAGACTGGACAACCTCCACCACCTCATACGGACCTTTTCAATTTGGGGTGAGCTTTCCTTGGCTCTGAGGCTGAGAGACGGCGACTCGTCAAAGCACTAAGTCCTCCACTCTAAATATTTTACTTCTGACTTTGAAGTTATAGTACCGGGCCACCTTTCATCTATAGGCCGCCATCTGAATCTGGGCTTTCTTCCTTTTCTCCTCTAGCAAGTCGAGGTTGACTCTGAGGTCCTGTGGATTGTGCTGCTCGTTGAAGGCCACGACTCGTGTTGACAGAAGCTTAAGTTCAATCAGGATGACTTCCTCTATTCCAAAGGCCAAGGCAAATGGTGTTTTTCCAATTGGCAGCCTTTAAGTAGTTCAATATGCCCAGAGGATGTGGTAGAGTTCATCCACCCAGGCCTCCTTTGCTTTATCGAGTCTTGTCTTGATGCCTTGCAGTAGAGTTCGGTTGGTCACTTCAGCTTCCCCATTTGTCTGTGGGTGAGCTATCGATGTGAAGTGGTGGAAGATATTTAGGTCTTCACAGAAGTCAGTAAACCTCGTCCCAGTGAATTATCGTCCGTTATCGGTTATAAGGGTTCGGGGCAGACCGAATCGATAGACTATTAACTTCCAAACAAAGTCTTGTACCTTAGCCTCGATAATTTTGGCTAGAGGTTCGGCTTCGATCCATTTGATGAAGTAGTCGATTGCTACTAGGAGAAACTTTCATTATCCGAATGCCATTAAAAAAGGGCCAAGTATGTCCATTCTCCACTGCGTAAATGGTCAGGATGCACTTAGCGAAGTAAGCTCGGAGGCTGACCATCTTGTATCCTCGCATTCTTCTGATAGCAGTCATATTTTCTGACGTACTCCATAGAATCATGATATAAGATCGACCAATAGTACTCTTATCGAAGTAGTTTTTGCGATAGGGACCAGGCTCCTACATGACTTCTACAGATTTTTTCGTGCACTTTCCATAATACGAAGTCGGCTTCTGAAGGTCGGAGATATCTCAACAGCGATAGCGAATACGATCTCTTATACAACCTGCCCTCGTACAAAACATACCGGAAGGCTTGATTTTTGAGTTTTTGAGCTTCTTTCGGATCATGAGGAAGGACTCCGACCTTGAGGTATGCAACCAACGAGTCGATCCAGCTCGGTTCGAGTTCTGTCTGCAAAATGACCTGTGATTCCTCTAAGCTCGGGCACTTCAGAATCTTAAAAAATACTTTTTTGGGCAGTTCGGTTGGAGCTGAAGTGGCCAACTTAGAGAGAAGATCGGCTCTTATATTTTCTGCCCTCGAAACCCATCAAATGCCAAAACAGTTGAAGGCCGGAGTCAAGTCCTTTACTTTCTCAAGGTATTTCATCATAATTTTCTTTCGCACTTCGTAGCTACCACTAACTTGGCTGACTACTAATTAAAAATTATTGTAGACTTAAAGTCGATATACTTTTAATTCTCTTATTATTTTTAATCCGACGATTTGTGTTTCATACTCGGCCCTATTATTGATCACAGAAAATTCGAAGCACAGCGCATACTCGGCGACGACTCTTTCGAGACTGACTAAGACTAACCCCGCATCCGCTTCAGTAGAGTTGGACAAACCATCTACGTACAGAGCTTAAAAACCTTTGGAAAGGTCGGCTGTCTCTTTAGAAAGGTTCGATTGCGATAGTAGAGCACCGGTCTCGTTCCGCTCAAGCTCGACATCATTAGGAATGGTACATTCCATTATAAAATCTGCTAATATCTGAGTTTTGATCGATGATCGGGGTTGATAATTGATATCGAATTTTGTGAACTCGATTGCCCATTTTGTAATTCTTCCAAAAGCGTTCATTTACTAAAGAAGTGTCTTTATTGGTTGATCCATGAGGATCGTTATGGTGTACCCCTGAAAGTAAGGTCGGAGCCTCCTGGCAGCAATTAGAAGAGAGTAAACCAATTTCTCTAACATAAAATATTTGATCTCTGCATTTCTTAGGATTCGAATTATATAGTAGACCGACCACTGTATCTTTGCTTTCTCCTCGACTAGGACTGCTGCCAAGGCCGTCAGGGAGACCATTAAGTATAAGAATAATTTTTTTCCAAGTTTAGGTTTTGCCAGCAGTGGGGATGAGTCGAGGTAGTTTTTGAGCTTCTCAAATATCCGTTGGTACTCTATCGTCCAGCAAAAATTCTTTGATTGCTTGAGAACTTGAAAGAAGGGCATGCATTGCTCGACCAATCTCGAGATAAAGCAATTTAGGGATGCCATTTTTTCAGTCAAGCGCTGAACTTCTTTGATTGTTTTTAGAGCGGTCATCTCTTGAATGGCTCGAATTTTCTCTGGATTTGCTTCAATCCCGCACCTTGACATCATAAACCCTAGAAACTTTTCAGAGGTCACACCAAAGGTGCACTTGATCAGGTTCAGCTTCATCTTGTATTTTCTGAGTGTGCTGAAGGTCTCTTCAAGATCGGCAAGGTGGTTTATAGAAGCTCGATTTTTGATAAGTATGTCATCCACATATACCTCTATATTATGGCTGATCTGCTCCTTAAAGATTTTATTGATCAAGTACTGGTACATTGCCCCAGCATTCTTGAGCCCAAAGGGCATAACCCTATAACAGTAAAGACCATGATCAGTAATAAAAGTAGTTTTCTCCTCATCCTTTGATGCCATCCGTATCTGGTTATAGCCGGAGAAGGCATCTATGAAAGTAAGAAGCTCATGGCCCAAGGTTGCGTCTATCAGTTGATCAATCCTAGAAAGAGGATAGCTGTCCTTTGGGTAGACTTTATTCAGCTTTTTGAAGTCTATACACATCCTCCATTTGTTGTTTGTCTATTTGACGAGGACCATATTTGAGACCTAGGTTGGATAGTTGATTTTTTGGATGAACCTAGCTTTGAGGAGCTTGCCTACTTCTTCCATAATTGCTTTCTGCCTCTTCGAGGTGTGGCTGCGTAATTTTTCTTTTATCGATCGAGACTTTGGATCGACGATCAGTCGATGTTCCATAACTTCAGCATCAATTTCTGACATATCCGTTGGGGCCCAAGCGAAGACGTCCACATTCTTTTTGAGGAAGGTGACGAGTTGCTCCCGAACCTCATCCTTCAAGTTGGAGCCGATCTGTACAGTGTGCTCTGCATTTTTGTTATTCAAGGGCACAGATATGAGGTCCTCCACAGGCTCGTCCCGCTCCTCAGTAAGATCATCTCGAACATCGAGTCCATCAACAGGATAAGGGTCGAATTATTCTTTCTTATGTAGAACGATTGAGTAGCAGTGTCTTGCCAGAGCTTGATCTCTCCTGACCTCTCCGATCCCATAATCCATGAAGAACTTCATCTTCAAATAATAAGTTGATACCACTGCCCAATGTGTATTTAGATCAAGTGGATTAAAAATAGTATTATAGGTGGACGGAGTCCTTACGACTAAAAAGTTGACCTGTGCCTTAGCTAGTTTCAAACATTGCCCCGCAGTCACGATCAAAGTTATTATCCCCTCAACTGGTATGACATCGCTAGTGAAGCCCATCAACGGAGAGTTCATAGGTCCCAAATGATTATCGAGTAAGAATATTTTCGAGAAAGCATCATAAAATAATATGTCGGTCGAGCTTCTATTATCTACTGAAATACGGCATACATTGTAATTGGCAATGTGTAAAGAGATTACAACCACATCATTATGGGAGAATTGGACTTCCTGAGCGTCTGCCTCAGTGAAGATTATGGATTCTTCAGTCCTCCATCTCTTCACCGATCCCTCAGATTCGCTGGCCTCTCCTTATCGAAGTCCCTCCGAGATCATGTTGATGATGCCGAAAGATGGTCGATCTTCTTGTTGATCCTTCTCTCTTGGTGGCTCAGGCTGCGGCAATGCCCTCGGTCGATCTTTCCATCTTTTAGATCGTTGCTGCAAGAATTGGCCTAACCTGTCTCGCCTGATGAGCTCCTCGATCTCATCTAGAGTTAGATACACTCCTTAGTATCGTGACCATGATCACAATGATAAAGGCAGAACTTGTTAGGATTATGCTTGTTGGGATGAGAGTGCATCCTTTTCGGTCTTAGCAGTTGCTCCCTGATTTTCATTAGCACTTGGGTTTTAGAAGAATTGAGGGGGGCGTAGCTGTGAAATCTTCGTTAGGGAGAACCTCGCCGCATCCTTCTGTCCGAACTTCTTTGCCTCTAAGCCCGGGGAGAAGTTCGGACTTATTTTCGCTCAAAGAATGTTTAGGAGCGTGGCCTAGCTTCGCTCGGCTTTCCTTCCTCGGCGGGTTCGCCCAGCTCGCCGATTCGCCGCTTACCAAAGGCTTCATCGTCCCTGACCTTGAAGGCCTCTTCAGCTCGAGCGTAACCTTTAGCCCGAGCTAGCAGATTGATAAAATCTCTGAGGTACTTCTTCTCCAAGGAGAATAGCAAATCATTCTTCTGGAGGTCGCCCTTAAGTGCGGCCATTGCGACTGATTGATCCAGGTTTCAGACCTCCAATGCAGCGGCATTAAATCGGATAACATAAGTTTGGATGGATTTCTCCTTTTGCTTGATGTTCATCAGAGAATTCGAACCTTGGTGCAGACGTCTGCTGCTGACAAAGTGAGCCACGAACTGATGGCTCATCTGATAAAAAAAAATGGTACCCGACTTAAGTGCCGAGTATCAGTTTCTAAGCTTTCTTGAGGGTGGATGAAAAAGCTCAACATAAAATAGCGTCTGATGCACAGTGGAGCAACATCATTGTCTGAAAGATCTTCAGATGATCGATCGGATTGGAAGTTTCATCGTAACTCTCAAACTACGAGAGCTTGAAGTTTGGTGGGATCAGTTTCTACATAATCCTCTGAGAAAAAGGAGGATCAGTGCGAATATCATTACCGTATGAGGAGGAAGTATGACAGAGCTCTTCGATTCGTCGGCTCATTTCTAGGAGCCTTTGGTCCAGGAGATCTTCACGATTATTGATCTTCAGGATTTTCTGATGGAACGATCGCAAAGCTTCCCCCTAGGTCGAGTTGTGGTCTGAGCATGGGTCTTCTATCCTCTGCTTCTCTTTTTCGAAGATCAAAGGCTTAGTAGCTGAGATCGATCATTTCCAGATCAGACCACGAGGCTCTGAAGAAGCTTGCTCTGATCGAACTGATACCGGAGCCTACCGATGTATGGCTTACATCGCATCCATGAGGCCACGAACCTGCTGGACCAGCAGGTTGAACTGCTCCACATCCATCATGGCTGTAGGTGGAGTCTGAGTTACCAGAGCTAGAACGATTGTATCTGGATGGATCCGGCTGTAGATGCCATGGATCGCTCGATCGAAGCTTTTTTTGAAGGCATTTTTTCTATAAAGAACTCTAGAGAGAAAGAAGAAAGATCGCTGCTGAGCACTCCTTTAAGATCAAGAGAACCTAAAAAATAGGAGCCCTTCCTCTAGCGCCAATTCTATTGGTGCAGAATTTGGTTGACGTTGGATCGAGCTGGAATCGAGAAAGATGAGGTCACCATCGGTGATCTGCAAAATAAAGTTCTATCTGGAGTTGGTGGTGGTGACTTCGGTAGGATCCTCCGATGGTCAAGTCAGCTCTTCTGATCAATAAAAATGGAGTGCTCAAAGAGGAGTTTGGCAGAGTTTCAAAAAGAAGAAGAAAGCTTAGAGAAAATATATTTGGAGGGTCTCTTTTTATAGACGGAGCCTATTGTAACTGTCCTGATAAATGATCGTCATAACCGTTCTGATAAATGTCCATTATAATCATCCTGATAAATGTTAATCATGATTGTCCTGATAAATAATAATCATAATTATCATGATAAATCATAATTATAACTATTCAGTAGTAGGATCGCCTGTATGAATCCATCTGAAGGAACAGTCCAAAAGGAGTTCAACTTTCGTAGAAGTTCGACTACTGGAGGAGTCCGAAAGAAGTTTGGTTCATGTAGAAGCCCGACTGCTGGAGGAGTTCGAAAAAAGTTTGGCTCCCATAGAAGTTCGACTGCTGGAGGAGTCTGGAAGAAGTTTGGCTCCCATAGAAGTCCGACTGAAGGAGAAATTTGGAAGAAGTTCGGCTTCCGTAGAAGTTCGACTGAAGGAGAAATTCGGAGTGAGTTCGGCTTCCATAGAAGCCCGATTACTGGAGAAGTTTGAAAGAAATTTGGCTTACATAGAAGTTCGACTGCTGGAGGAGTCTAGAAGAAGTTTGGCTCTCATAGAAGCCCGACTGCTGGAGGAGTTCGGAAGATGTTCGGCTCTCGTAGAAGCCCAACTGCTGGAGAAGTTTGGAAGGAGTTTGGCTTTCATAGAAGTCCAACTGAAGGAACAGTCTGGAAGAAGTTTGGCTTTCATAGAAGTCTGACTGCTTAAGGATTCCAAAAGGAGTTTGACTTTCGTAGAAGCCCAACTGCTGGAGGAGTTTGGAAGGAGTTTGGCTTCTATAGAAGCCCGACTGCTGGAGGAGTTTGGAAGAAGTTCGGCTACCGGAGAAGCTTCCATAGAAGTTCGACTGCTGGAGGAGTCTGGAAGAAGTTCGGCTTCCATAGAACCCCGACTGCTGGCGGAGTTCGGAAGAAGTTTGACTTCCGTAGAAGCCCGACTGAAAAAATAATCCAAAAGAAGTTTGACTTTCATAGAAGTCCGACTGCTTGAGGAGTCCGGAAGGAGTTCGACTTTCATAGAAGCCTGACTGCTGGAGAAGTCCGAAAGAAGTTTGGCTTCCATAGAAGCTCAACTGCTGGAGGAGTCTGGAAGGAGTTCGACCACTGAAAAGTTTGGTTGGGTTTGGCCGCTGGGTAGTTCAACTCCTGGAAAGAGAATTCTCGATTGAAGCTCTTTCATGATTACCAGCTGCATTAGGCTAAGCATTGGACTAGACTTCGATGGAAGTGGGGTTTATCCCCAACACGCACTTTCAATGCGGCCAAAGTACTCCAAGCAATGTTGTCCTTCTTCCCATGCACCAAGGTGCGATCGAACCCACCATAGTGGCATTAAGATCCTTCCTACGCTCTCAGCATAGTCAAGATCACCCACATGCTGAGGTCCCTATACCTCAGATGTAACCGAAGCCACCTATGAGCAACCCTCTGTATGGGACCATGATCTCCCATGCCCTAGCCATCGTGCATTTTTCTTTTCAAGATTTAACTTGACTCTCTTACCGAATGGGTGCAATATTGCTCGTCCCATCATCCCACGGTGATTGATGTTTATTCCATCATAGGCCAGGACAAAAAGATAGAAAGATTACTTTTGAGATCTATTGGTGTAGAATCTAGTTGATGCTGGATCGAGCTGGAGTTGAAGAAGAAGAGGTTACCATCGGTGACCTATAAAATAAAGTACCATCCGAAGTCGATGGTGGTGGCTTCGACAGGATCCTTCGATGATCAAGTCAGCTCTTCTAGCCAACAGAAATGGAGTGCTCAGACAAAAATTCAGCAAAATTTTGAGAAGAAGAAAAGAGCTTAGAGAAAATATATCTGAAGGATCCTTTTTATAGACGGAGTCTATCGTAATCATCCGATAGTGGAGTCACCTGTAGCAGACTAATAAATGACAGTCGTAATCATTCTGATAAATGATAGTCGTAATCGTCTGGTAGTGAGATCATCTGTTCATTGAGATTTAATAGTCGAAGTCCAGAGAAAGCAGGCATTAGTTGATGAAGAACTTTGACATATATCAATTTCAGAGGAGTTTGGACTCCTAAAGGAAATACGGCTAGAGAGGATCATCTGGGATGAATACTACTTGAAATCTGAAAGTAATCTACTAAAGAAATTCAGATGAAGTTTGACTGAAGGAGAGGTTCGAAAAGAGTTTAATTTTTATAGAAATTTGACTGAAAAAGAGATCCGAAAGAAGTTCGGCTCCTGAAAAAATTCGACTGAAGGAGACGATCGGAAGGAGTTTGGCTCCGGTAGAAATTCGACCGAAGGAGAGGTCTGGGAGGAGTTCGACCGCTGGACGGAGTTCAGGTTCAAGTTGAACTCCTTGTAGAAATTTGACTGAAGGAGAGGTTCGAAAAGAGTTCAGCTCTTATAGAAATTTGACTGAAGAAGAGGTTCAGAAGAAGTTCGACTTCTGGAGGAATCTGACTGAAGGAGACGTTCGGAAGGAGGTCGACTCCTATAGAAATCCAATAGAAGGAGAGGTTCGAAAGAAGTTCGACTCTTGGAGGAATCTGACTGAAAAAAATATCAGGAAGGAGTTCGGCTCCTGAAAAAATCTGACTGAAGGAGAGGTTCGAAAAAAGTTTGGCTAATGTAGAAATCTGACTGAAGAAGAGGTCCGAAAGTAGTTCGGCTCCTGATGGAATCCGACTGAAGGAGGCGTCCGAAAAGAGTTTGACTTCTAAAGAAATCTAACTGAAGAAGTCATCCGAAAGGAGTTTGACCACTGGAGGGAGTCAAGTGGTTGAAGGAGTTTGGCCAGGATTCGACCGTTGGAGGGAGTCCGGGAGGGGTTCGGACGTTAGATGAGTTCGGCTGCTAAAGAAGTTCGATCAGGATTCGACTGCTGGAAGAGTTTGACTGCTAAAGAAGTTTGGTCGGGGTTCGACTGCTGGAGAAAGAATTTTCAATTGAAGCTCTTCCATGACTACCAGTCGCATTAGGCTAAGCATCAGACTTGACTTCGATGGGAGCGAAGTTTATCCCCAATAAGATCAGACTCTTCTTATGAAAAACTGGCTCCCATGACTCATCTTTTCCAAGCACAAAGACTTTTCATAACTCTTGGATCAAAAGCTCTTCTCTAGCTTGCAAGAGGGAGAACATGGCCAAAAGCCTTTTCGATGGAGGCTCTAATGCCTCTCTCACATGCGAACCCGTCGAATCGATGCCTGTAAAGCCATTAGATCAGAGCATCCCATACGATCGAAGCCACCCGCTCTCCTCCCATGTGCTTGCATGCGACTTCGAAGTTGAACTCATTGGATTGGCGTCCTCAATAGCCACTTCATATTCATGAGCGTCAAGGTCACCTGATCGGTGGCCCTAGCTCCTCCCGCATGCCCATGAGTGCCGGGTCCCATCGAGTTAGTGATCCCAGGTAGTGCCGAAGTCCTTCCCCCATGCTTGCAATGTGGCCAAAGCTCTTGCGCATCTCCCATACGATCAATCCTTCTGCAAGCCTCCCGCATGGCCGAAGTTCCATGCACTCCCAACGCAGCTGATGTCGCCTGCGTGCCAAAATCTGGATGCTCCCATCGCAGTCAAGGCTATTAATGGCATCGAAGCTAGCATCAATGATCCTGAAGCTTTTCGAAGCATCCTTGAAGCACCCACTCATGCCAATCCTTGTCGGGTCAGCCGTAGTGGCTCCAAAGCCACCCATTAGTGGTCCCAAGCTCAACATCAAGCAAATCTGAGGTTAAGGTCAAGGGCAATCCGAACTAAAGTTCAAGCCTTTATATGATGAGAATGAAGATCAATTCAAGGTTAAGTTGAAGACCAATCCGAGATCAAGCTCAAGGCCAATCCGAAGAAAAATCAAACTAGTCTGAAGTACAAAACAAGCCCAAACTGAGGCAAAGCTCTAGTTTAAACCAAGACAAATAACAAAAAAGTCAAGCAGAACTCAAAAGTCATTAAACAGAGCTCACAACACTCATGGTAAAAAATTTTCAGGCCCCATCTATTATTTTTTTTGTAAAACAACAGGTTTTCAAGCACTTAAATAGAAGTGAAAATCGAACCAAGGCCACCAAGAAGAGGTGAGGACCAAGATAAGGCCTATGTCATCGGAGAAAACCTTCCAAAACTAACCTCAAAGGGTCACATCACCAAAAGGCCGAGGTCAGCAAAAAATTTTAGTTCAAAATGGCCTTTGATCGGCCTAAGCTTTAACGGCCTACGATCAGCCTCCACTTCAACGGCCTTGGTTCAAAATGACCTTTAATTGGCCTGAGCTTCAACGGCCTACGATCAACCTACGCTTCAACGATCTTCGATCAACCTTGGTTCAAAATGGCCTTTGATCGGCCTAAGCTTCAACGACCTACGATCGGCCTCTACTTCAACGGCCTTCGATTGGTCTTGGTTCAAAATGACCATTGATCGATCTAAGCTTTAATGGCTTATGATCGGCCTCCATTTCAATGGCCTTCAATCGATCTCAGATTTAAGAGCCTATGGTCAGCCAAAGCATCAATGGCCTATGATCGGTCTTAGCTCAAAGCAGACTTTAATCAGCTTAAATCTCAATAGCCTTAGATCGGCTCAAAATTCAAGCTTAATTTTCTTCAACTGCTTCTACTGCCCACATTAAATAAGGACTAGATGCCTTAAAGGGATACATGGATACATGTCCCTAGGCTCGAGGCATCATGTCAATAATACTTCTTTTATCTGATTCTCAAACTCAGGAGTAGGGGGTAATGTTATGGAGGTATTTTTGATGCCTTGGATTCATGTCCTGCTAAGAAGAACTATGGAAGAGCTATACTCTACTACTATAAGCTATCCGAGTTATGAGATGGGCCATCCGAGCTGAGACCATATATGTGTTGGGAATATGTTCCAAAATCAATCATCGGTCTGTTGATGGTTTGACCATATATTTATAATTATATATGAATTATAAATTAATAAAAAATATTTTAGCATTTTTTATCATAAATTCTATTATCTTCTAATGAACTCTTGTGTTGTGATGAAGTTCTTAGGACTATCTAGATTTAGCAAAAAAAAATTTATTATTTAGTCCTTAAATAGTTCATGATCAAATGATACGTTGTTACTTAGGACGATAATGTTTATCAAGTATAGGTCGTTGTATGCCATATAGGTTGATTGTCCTTATAATCAAGGAGTGTTGAGACACTAATATGGCATGCAAGTGAGATGTATGGGTACATCTGCACTGAACGTGATCAACTCTATGGCTTTTTTCCTATCAAGATTAGTTTCGATGAAATATGGGTATAAATGTTCCTCCGATCTGAGATCACCATGGTGACTTTCAAGTAACTCACTATATTTTAGTGTCGGACTATCTGAATTTCTAATTCAGTGATAAAAAATTTTTGGGCATAGTCAAGTACTTATGGAATCGGTGCATGTATCAAGATGAGATTGACCACTCCTAATTTCAAAAGTTGTATTCAATTATATTTTAATTTAGCAAAATCTTGGCTAGGATAGTCTTAGTGAGGAATCATGGGACTAATTGCTTTGAGACACGACATGGATGTATTTTTTAGGATTGATAGTCTAACCCCGAGTCATCTATTACACAAAGATCATAGGGATGAATTATACGATAACCATATTCACGTAGATTTTGAATATTATAATTACGATTATTCGATCTATCCGGATATCGGGTACCATTGCTAGATAGTTATTTCGATTAGTATAGAAATTTATTTCTGTACTACCGACTTAGATTCGGACCTACGAGGTCACATATATTAGAAGTTTCTACCTGATCTGATGGCTGATCAAGAGTTTCATTGGTCTGAAACTCTGTGGTCAAGAGTTCCACTGGACTGGACTCTGTGACCAAGAATCCTACTGGACTGAAACTCTGAGTCTGACTTATCTGGGACTCTCTGATCAAGAGTCCTATTGGTCTGGAATTCTATGATCAAAGAGTCTCACTAGACTAAAACTCTATGACCAAGAGTCCTACTGGATTGAGACTCTGAGTTCTATTTGTCTGGGACTATCTGATCATAAGTTCTGATAATCTAGGATACTGTGATCAAAAGTCCCACTAGACTGATACTCTATGATCAAGAGTCTTACTGAACTAGAACTCTGAGTCCTACTCATTTAAAACTCTTTGATCAAGAGTTTCACTAGTCTGAAACTCTATGATCATGAGTTCGATTCATTTGGAGCACTGGATTCAAGAATTCCACTGATTTAGGACTCTTCAAGAGTTTTATGTTGATAGAACTTTGTTGCCCAGTAAACCATTTGATTTGGACTCAGATATTTTTTGGAGAATTAATTAGCAATTTGATTACTAATTAGCTTAATTTGATTGAGCGATGAGGATTCGATCAAGTTCTGTTGGTGTAGAATTTGATCGACGTCGGATCGAGCTGGAGTTAAGGAAGAAGAGGTCGCCGTCGGTGACTTACAAAATAAAGTTCTGCCTGAAGTCAGTGGTGGTGGCTCTAGCAGGATTCTTCGATGATCAAGTCAGCTCTTCTAGCCAATAGAAATGGAGTGCTCAGGAGAGAGTTCAGCAAAATTTTTGGAAAGGAGAAGAGAGCTTAGAGAAAACGTATCTAAAGAATTCTTTTTATAGATAGAGCCCAGAGCAGATTGATAGTGACAGCCATAGATGTTCGGTAGCTGGCCGCTCGGGATCGCATAGGATTTATTATGGAGAGGGATGCCATCTGGCTCCTTGAGGAATTCATTTGAAGGAAAAGTCCGAAGAAAGTTTGACTCCTGAAGAAATTCGATTGAAGTAAAAGTTTAGAGGAAGCTCGGCTCCTAGAAAAATTCGACTAAGAGAGAAGTCCGAAGGGAGTTGGGCTCCTGAAGGAATCCGATTGAAGTAAAGGTCCGAAAGAAGTTCGACTCCTGAAGGAATCCATCTGAAAGAGAAGTCTGGAGGGAGTTCGGCTCCTACAGGAATCCGACTAAAGTAGAGGTCCGATGGAAGTTCGGCTCTTGAAGAAATTCATCTGAAGAAAAAGTCTAGAGAGAATTTGGCTCCTGAAGGAATCTGACTGAAGTAGAGGTCCGGAGAAAGTTTGGCTCCTAGAGGAATCCATCTGAAGGAGAAGTCTGAAAGAAGTTCGACTTTTGGAGAAATCTGACTGAGAAAGAAGTCCAGAGGGAGTTGGACTCCTGGAGAAATTCGATTGAAGTAGAGATTCGAAAGGAGTTCAGCTCCTGGAGGAATCGATCTAACGGAGAAGTTCGAAGAAAGTTTGGCTCCTGGAGGAATCCGACTGAAGTAGAGGTCCAGAGAAAGTTTGGCTTCTAGAGAAATCCATCCGAAGAAGAGGTCCGAAAGGAGTTTGGCTCCTGAAGAAATTCGTTTGAAGGAGAAGTCCGAAGGAAGTTTGGCTCCTGGAGAAATTTGATTAAAGAAGAAATTCAGAAGGAATTCGACTGCTGGAGGAGTTCAACCACTGAAAGTGTTTAGCTAGGATTTGGCCACTGAAGGAGTTCGGCTAAGGTTTGGTTCCTGGAGGAGTTTGGCTAGAGTTCGATCGCTAAAGAAGAATTTTCGATCGAAGCTCTTTCATGATTATTAGTTGCATTAGACTAAGCATCAGGTTGAAATTCGACAGAACTGAGGTTTATCCCCAATAATAGTCCTCCGACATTTGAGTTCGAAATTCAAAGGAAGGGAGTACAAAAAAGACGACTGTCGAAGTTCTTTTTTGAACTCTGCATCCGTTCAGGTTAAAGCTCATTGAAGATCTTATCTCCTATCCCGGGTTTCTGCACTTGTTGCTTGTTGTAGACGTCGAGCTCGTTGTGGACGTTGGACTAGGACCTTCCTTGCAAATCAGGATAAGATTCTTCCTTTCGTATTTGGCATAGTCAGGTTGTTGTGTGAAAACTTATGTAAGAATTCTCCACCGAGCTTCTTTCTTCTCCACGTCTTTGGTATACGAGGTTTCGACTTTTGCTTATGTTTGGACGAGGTTCTTCTCCTATTCCTGATAGACTATAGGGACACATTAGGACATTATCGGATTCTTTCCTAATCTTATCTAAATGAAATGAGGCTTTCGCTTTGCTCTCGTTAGGAGGAGGTTCTCTCCTATATGACGTACGGGATCTGTAGAGGGCACATCATGGCCATTGCGGAGGTCTTTATCTCATTTATTAGAATAAATGGGAGACATTCGCTTGCTACTCTGGTTAATGATCAGAGATTTCTCTGTTCTGTTATTAAATTGATTCTTGTACGGGGATAAGCATTCAGAGGCGATTGTCAGGGCTACTTTCCTTCATGTTCTTGTTTGCAAATCGATAAGGGATCCTCCTACGGATTTATATCGTCGTTTAGAATTTGGAGACGAGAGGTCGATCGCAACATTCCTGGTTCAATTCATCTAACCGTGAGGATCAGGGGTCGAAAGCCTATTCATTTTAGAATGAGATGTAGGGTGGTGCATAAGAGGGTAAGTTGTCGCGCGAGAAGATCCTGGCAGATTCCCATCATCCATCCTTCATCGTACAAAACTGATGAGGACTTTATCGAACGTCTTGCTGTTCAGTACTGGTGGTAGGGAGGAATCAGAAGGGACCATGAGGTTCTCCTTCTATTTTCTAGTCGGATCTGTCAGGAACTACGATAGTGGGATAGGCCGAGCATTCAAGTGGTGAGCGGTATTTTGTAAGGGTTGCAAACAAGATGAAGGCCTGATTACGCACGTCGATCTGATTTAAATGAATAAGCTATTGCGCATCTTTAGCTGATCAGTTAGGCGATGAGCGTATCTTACCGTCGTCTTAGGTTTTTCTATGGCACATGAATATCAATGTAGAAGACTGAGTGTTACTAATTCTGATTCATACAGATTTATTGATAAGCGCACTAGAGAATCGACAATGTGATTTGAACATGGTGGATTTTTTATTGGATATGGAAGATTATGTTAACATATATGAGGATTTTTGCTGAATTCCAAAAGGTCGTGATGAGCGTGGTTCTTTCGCGAACATCGGAGCTGCTTCCAAGATAATTAAGGTTTTGGATGTAGATGTCGTCTCCTCTATCATTTATCGGGTCTTTCGCTCATTTAGGTAGAGTCCTTTGTGGTCTTAGGAACTTCTGAAGCGGGTCCGTACTAAGTGGCGGTTCAGCACTGAGCTACTAAGCCGTGTGCTAAGATCTGGAATGTGGCTGTCATTCTATCCTCTGTATGTTGTAGAGGTTAAAGTGAATCGGGCGCGGTCTCTTGTCGTAATTCCGCTCTCCCGTTAGGACTCGCATTTGTTCTTTTGTTTTATCTATTATAAGATAGGGTTGAGGGTTGGAAACTCTTGAGGTGAGTGGACTTAGCGCTGGCTGCATTCGAAGGCACGCCCCTACTGAGTGGGAGCTTCAAAGCTCGATTGGAAGTGGCTGGCCTTGGGATTTTCAATGGACCAAGAGTGATGGAGTAGTGGGGTGTTTTCTTCGATTCGATTAGCTTTGAGTAGTTCGGTACGTATCCAAGATTTCGGTAGAGTTCATCAGTGCTGACGCTCTGTGTGTCTTATGGTGAAGTTTATCTTAGATGTCCGTTCAACGGACCGGATTGGTCATTTTCAGCGATTGTGGTATTTCCTGTTGGGTGGAGGGGCTATTGGCGGCTGTGTAAGTTTAGGAAAGGTATGATCTTATTGATACTTCGCTAGAAACTAGTTGAACCTGCTGTAGCTATTGCTTTTCTGGTTCGTGTTAGGTATTGTTTTAGTGAGGATTTGGAATAGGGTCGGATCCGGGAACTAGACGATGCACTTTACATTATCGGAAAAGTCGTGTACAGTTTGATCGTCGATAAATTTGCTTTGTCGTAGTGGGTGGTTTGTTTCCGTAACTTCGAATCGATTTTTGATGAAGTAAGAGTGTCGATTGCCGATCTTGGAGGATGACTTAGTGTATATTTGTTGTGTACAGGGGATGCTGGCGTTGAAAGAAAGGGCCAAGGGTATATCCATGTTTTTACTACATATGTATAGTTGATAACGTTAGTGCGCTCAGTGGATGTAATAGTCTCGAGATTGTCGGTTTATCTTGTTGTATTGTGTTGCTATGTTGTTCTGATAGCGATCACATGTTTTTCTGACAGACTCCATTGAAAAATTTTGGGTTATAGTTCTCGTTTGATGTTGGCGGATGTTATTGTGTACGCAATGTAAGTTTATTGATTAGGGAGCTTCAGCTCTGTGCTACGGAAGTGTGGAGGTTAACATTGGATTTATTGTGCTAGTACTTTGTTTCATAATGTAATGGCTCGGTATCTTAAAGTGTGGAGATTGGTTATTCTCAGGCAGGCTGATTTATGCGAATAGTGGATAGTTCTTAATAGTCTTGCCTTCGATTGGCAAATGTGGTAGATGGAGGCTTGTAGTTCCTGAGTTTTGTCATAAGCTGTCTTTTGGATCAGAGGAAGAACGTCCTCTTTGAGGATATGTGGTCAACTAAGTAGGCGTACTGGTAAGCTGGATTGAAGCTTTTTCCGTTTGGTGCGATGGGAACGAATCTTGTGATGTCTCTGGAGTTTTGGGTCATTGTTTTGGGAGGTTTCAGAATTATTTATTTGGGGGTTCTGATTGGAGTTTTTTTTGTATTGTGGATGTTGTAGTGTGTGTGCCCGCAATGTTGTTATGATGAGTTGTCGAGCTGTTTGTATTTTCAGCTCTCAGCAGGGGTATCGATTATATCAATTATGACTGCCGAAAGGGGTCAGAGTGCAAGATCGCTTTCATTTCGTTGAGATAGCTTTTCTGTGTGTTTCTGTGATCTTACTGTCTGTTCTTTCTCATGTGCCTGATCAGTATTGCGTGCTCGACTTTTGAGGGTTGGCGTCTGATGAGTATTACTCATTGGTCTGTTGATTAGTTCGAGGCTATTCGACTGTGTAGGTATTTTATGAAAGTCGTATTATACTTGTTAATAGTCTTCGGCTTTGGTTCGATTTTGTGCTTTGCGATGGCCGTATTGTATTCGTGGGATTATCGCGCTTATAGGTTCAGCCTCATTATTAGGTTTGCAGTATGTAACGGAGGGCATTCAGTTTTCGGTAGTGACTGATAGATGTGTCTCTATGGGCGTTTTGAATCTTTTTAAGATTGAAGTCGGTTTTCTGTGCGGGTTCTTCTTGGAATTTTTTGGGTCCTGTATGTCGTTGGTGCTTTTTTCCTTTACGGGGTGGTGCTCTGCCTAAATCGTGATGCGAGTCGGGGGTCCCGCCTCTTTGGCGTGTCTCTCAATTGTCTGGGGCTTTCTTGACAGATCTTCTTTAGCTCGTTTTCTTGTGTCTTACTCTCTTCCAACTTTTGTGGACTTTCCTGCCACTCTTTTGGCTAGCAGAAGTGCTTGGATATCGAAGCATTCTGCGAGAGCCCCAACCATATGATTCCCCGCACTTATTTTGTAAGTACCCGGACGGCACTTTCTCCTAACTCGCCTCCCGATGACGGTGATATGTTCTACACACAGAACTGGATCGGAATCTCTCGCTGCAATATGATTAAGCTAACTTAGTATCAAGTTGACTAAGATTAATCCCGCACCTACTCCAATGGAGTTGGACGAACCATCCACGTATAGGGACCAAAAACCTTTGATAAGGTTGGCACTTTCTTCGGAGAGGCTCAGTTGTAACCATGGGATGTCGGTCTCACTCTGTTCAAGCTCGACTTCATCTGAAATGGTGCATTCAACTATGAAGTCGGTAAGTGCCCGAGCCTTAATCGTCGATCGAGGTCAGTAGTTGATGTCGAACTCTATTAATTCAACGATCCATTTTGCAACTCTTTCGAAAGCATCCGTTTGATGAAGGATTGCTTTGATCGGCTAGTCAGTGAGGAGCGTTATAGCATGTCCCTAAAAGTAAGATTGAAGTCTTCTTGCTGCAATCAAAAGAGCATAAGTCAATTTTTTCAACTTTGTATACCTGATTTGGGCATCCCTTAGGATCCGACTTATGTAGTAGACTAGTCGCTGTACTTTCGCCTCTTCTTTGATCAGGACTACCGCTAGCACTATAGGGGAGACCGCGAGGTAGAAAAATAGCCCCTATTCAAATTTGGGTTTGGCTAATTGGGGGGGTGAGCCAAGATAGTTTTTGAGCTTGTCGAATGTCTTTTGGCATTCTTGAGTCCAGTGAAAATCTTTCAATTTTTTGAGAATTTGGAAGAAGGGCATGCAGCATTCGGCCAACCTCGAGACAAAATGACTCAAAGATGCCACCTTTCCAGTCAGATGCTGAACTTTCTTGATGGACTTCGGAGCGGTCATCTTCTGGATAGCTCAAATTTTCTCTGAGTTGACCTCAATCCCTCATCTCAAGATCATAAATCCTAAAAATTTTCTTGAGGCTACTCCAAAGACGCACTTGGTTGGGTTCAGCTTCATCTTATTTTTTCTGAGCGCATCGAAAGCCTCTTCAAGATCGATGATATGATTGATAATTTTTTGACTTTTGACCAGCATGTCGTCAATGTAAAGCTCCATATTACAATCGATCTGCTCCTTGAAGACTTTATTGACTAAGTGCTGATAAGTCACGCTTGCATTTTTAAGCTCGAAGGATATGATCCTGTAACAGTAAAGACCACGATTAATAATAAAAGCAGTCTTCTCCTCATCCTCTGATGCCATCCAAATTTGATTGTAGCCAGAGAAGGCATCCATGAAGTTGAGGAGCTCATAGCCTAAAGTCGCATCCACCAATCGATCGATTCTAGGCAAAGGATAGCTATCTTTTGGGTAGGTCTTGTTAAGCTTCTTAAAGTCGATGCACATCCTCTACTTACCGTTGGCCTTCTTGACCAGGACCACGTTAGAGACTCAAGTCAGATAGTTGACTTCTCAGATAAATCAAACGTTGAGAAGCTTGTCGACTTCTTCTGCTATTACCTTCTATCTTTCTAGCGCATGACCTCGAACTCTTTCTTTCACTGGTCGATGCTTGGTGTAATGGCCAGTCGATGTTTTATAATCTCGACATCAATCCCAAGCATATCCATCAAAATCCAGACGAAGATGTCGGCATTCCTTCGTAAGATATTTTCAAATTTCATCTTTCATATTGAAGCCAATTTGTACCATATGCTCCACATTTTCATCATTTAGGGGGATGGCTACAAGATCTTCTATGGACTCACCCCATTCTTCAGCAAGATCATCAAGGGCATCTAGTCTGTCAACGCGATAAGGGTTGGACCATTCTTCCTTTTGCAGGGCAATTGAGTAATAGTACCTTGCTAGAGTTTGATCTTTTTTGACCTCTCCGATCCCGTAACTTATCAAAAATTTTATCTTTAAATAATAAGTTGACACCACCGTTCGAAGTGCATTTAGATCGGATCGGCCAAGAATTATATTATAAGCGGAGGGAGCCTTTACTATCAGAAAATCAATTTGCGCTTTGGATTATTTTGGATATTATCTTATTGCCATAGCTAGAGTCATTATACCTTCAACTGGTACTACAGCACTAGCGAAGCCTACTAGTGGAGAGTTTATTGGTCTTAGCCGACTATAGAATATCGACATTTTGAAGCAAGAATCATAAAATAAGACATCAACTAAGATGCGACATACATTATAGTCTGCTATATTTAAAGAGATTATAACCACATCATCATTTGGAAACTGTACTCTCCATGCATCTATCTCATTGAAGGTTATGGGTTCTTCAGTCCTCCATCTCTTCACTGACCCCTTAGATCCGCTGATCTCTTCTCGCCGAAGTCCTCCAAAGATAATGTTGATGATGTCGAAAGATGGTCAATCTTCTGATTATTTCTTTCTCCTTGGTGGTTCTAACTGTAGCAGTATCCTCGATCGATCTTTTCTTGCATTAGACCGACGTTTGAGAAATCGACTCAACCAGCCTCTTCTGATGAGCTTCTCGATCTCGTCTTGAAGCTGAATGCATTCTTTAGTATCATGGCCATGGTCATGATGGTAGAGGCAATATTTGTTGGGATTGCACTTGCTAGGATGGGTGCGCATCCTTTCAGACCTCGGTAGTTGCTCCTTGATCTCCATCAATACTTACATTTTGGGGGCATTGAGGAAGGCATAGTTGTAAAATCTTCTAAGGAAAGAACTTCTTCGCGTCCTTTCGTTGGAGCTTCTTTGATGACGAGCTCGAGGAGGAGTTTGAGCTCGCTTGAGCTCGAGGGGAGTCCGTGAGCGCAGTCGAACTTCATTCGGCCCACCATCAACTATGGGTTTACTAGACTCTCCTATCTGCCGCTCTCCTGTGGCTCCCTCATCTCTCAATTTGAAGGCTTCTTTCGCTCGGGCATATCCTTCAGCCTGAGCTAGCAGATCGGCAAAATTCTTGGGATACTTTTTCTTCAAGAAGAGCTGCAAATCATTCTTCAGAAAGCCGCCCCTGAGTGTAGCCATCACAACAGACTGGTCCAGGTTTTGGACCTCCAATGCAGTAGCGTTAAACCGAATGGCATAAGTTCGGATGGATTTTTTCTTCTTCTGCTTGATATTCATCAGAAAATTTGAACCTGGGTGTGAACGTCGACTGCTGACAAAGTGAGTCGCAAACCGATGGCTCATCTGATCGAAGAAAAAGATGGTACCCAGCTTGAGTGCTGAGTACCAATTCCTAGCGACTTCCTTGAGGATAGATGGGATCCTCCGTTACAAAATGATATCTGACGCACCGTGAAGCAGCATCATTATTCGAAAGACCTCCGGATGGTCGATCGGATTGATGGTCCCATCGTAACTCTCAAATTATGGAAGCTTGAAGTTCGACGGGATTGATTCCTGCATAATCCTCTGAGAAAAAGAAGGATCAGTACAAATATCATTACCGTATGAGGAGAGAGTATGACAGAGTTCTTCAATTCATTGGCTCATTTCTAAGAGCCTTTGATCCAAGAGATCTTCATGATCATTGATCTCCAAGATTTTTTGATAGAATGGGTGCAAGACTCCCCCTGGATCGAGTCATGGTCCGAGCCAGGGTTCTCCATCCCCTGCTTCTTCCTTTCGGAGGTCATCGATCGGCTAGATCAAGTTGGCCATCCTCAGATCGGATCATGGGGCTCCGAAGAAGCCTGCTCTGATCGAATCAGCATCAGGGCCTGCTGATGTATGGCCTACACTACCTCCACGAGATCACAAACCTATTGGACCAGTAGGTTGAATTGCTTCACATCCACCATGGCTGTAGGTGAAGCTTGAGTTATCGGAGCTAAAGTAGGAGCGGATAGGTCTGGATGGGATCTGACTGCAGAGGCCATTAATCGTCAAATCGAAGCTTTTTTAGGAGGCTTTTTTTTTGGAAAGAACTCTAGAGAGAAAGAAGAGAGATCGCTGCTGTGCACTCCTTTAAGAATAAGAAAATCTCAAGAATAGAGGCCCTCCTTCTAGCACCAATCTTGTTGGTACAGAATCTGATCAACGCCAGATCGAGCTGGAGTTGAGGAAGAAGAGGTCGCCGTCGATGACCTGCAAAATAAAGTTTCGCTCGAAGTCGGTGGTGGTAGCTCCGATAGGATCCTTCGACGATCAAGTCAGCTCTTCTGACCAACAGAATTGGAGTGCTCAGGAGAGAGTTCAGCAAAGTCTTTGAAAAGGAGAAGAGAGCTTAGAGAAAATATATCTGAAGGATTTCTTTTATAGATGGAGCCCAGAGCAGACTGATAGTGACAATCATAGCCATTCGGTAACTGACCGCTCGGGGCCGCATAGGGTTTGTTATGGAGAGCGGCGCTGTCTGCAGTAGATTGATAGTGACAGCCATAGTCGTCCGATAGCTGGCCGCTCAGGATCGCACGAGAGGGACACCACCTGTAACAAATTGATAGTGACAGTCGTAGCCTTCGGTACTGAGCCACTCGGGGTCATGCAGAGGGGTGAAGATTTTTGACGTATATCAATTTCAGATGAGTTTGGACTCATAAAAAAAATACGGCTAGAGGAGATCATCTAGGAAGAATGCTATTTGAAATCTAAAAGTAAACTCCTGGAGGAATCTGGATGAAATTTGATTGATGGAGAAGTCCAGAAGGAGTCTAACTAGTGGAGAAGTTTGGCTGAAGGAGTTCGATTGATGGAGAAGTTTGGCTAAAGAAGAAGTCCGAAAGAAGTTCGGCTCCTAAAGAAATTTGATTGAAGGAGAAGTCCGGAAGGAGTTCGGTTCTTAGAGGAATCCATCTGAAGGTGAGATCCAAAAAAAGTTCGGCTTCTGGAGGAATTCGATTAAAGAAGAGGTTCGGAGGAAGTTTGACTCCTAGAGCAATTTGACTGAAGGAGAAGTCTGGAAGAAGTTTGGCTCCTAGAGGAATTTGACTGAAGGAGAAGTCCAGAGGAAGTTTGGCTCTTGAAGGAATTCGACTGAAGGAGAAGTTCGGAAGGAGTTCGGCTCCTGAAGGAATCTGACTGAAGGAGAAGTCCAGAAAGAGTTTGGCTCCTGCAGAAATTCATCTGAAAAAGAAGTTCGAAGGAAGTTCGATTTCTAGAGGAATCCGACTGAAGTAGAAGTCCGGGAGGAGTTCGGCTCCTAGAGGAATCCGATTGAGAAAGAAGTTCAGAGAGAGTTGGGCTCCTAAAGAAATCCAATTGAAGTAGAGGTTCGAAAGGAGTTTGGCTCTTGGAGGAATCTATCTGAAGGAGAAGTCCAAAGAGAGTTCGGCTCCTGAAGGAATCCGATTGAAGTAGAGGTCCGGAGGGAGTTTAGCTCCTGGAGGAATCCATCTGAAGGAGAAGTTTGGAAGGAGTTGGGCTCCTGAAGAAATTCGACTGAGGAAGAAGTCCAGAGAGAGTTGGGCTCTTGGAGGAATCTGACTGAAGTAGAGGTCCAGAAAGAGTTTGGCTCCTTGAGGAATCCATCTGAAGGAGAAGTCCGAAGGAACTTCGGCTCTCGGAGGAATCCGATTGAAGTAGAGGTCTGGAGAGAGTTTGGCTCCTGGAGGAATCCGATTGAAGTAGAGGTCCGGAGGAAGTTTGGCTCCTAGAGGAATCAATCTGAAGGAGAGGTCCGGAAGGAGTTTGGCTCTTGGAGGAATCCATCTGAAGGAGAAGTTCGGAGAAAGTTTGACTGCTGGAGAAATTCGATTGAAGTAGAGGTCCGGAGGGAGTTTGGCTTCTGGAGGAATTTGACCGAAGAAGAAATACGAAAGGAGTTCGGCCGCTGAAGAAGTTCAGCTAGGGTTCGGTCGCTGAAGGAGTTTGGTTAAGGTACAATCGCTGGAGCAGTTCAACTAGGATCCGACCGTTGGAGGAGAATTTTTAATTGAAGCTCTTCCATGATTATCAGTTGTATTAGGCTAGACTTCGATGGGAGCGGGATTTATCCCCAATAAGTCCGATTGAATTTGATTTGATTGGATTTGACTCGATCAGGTCATGAGATGACCTAATCGCTATGGAAGTTTTGATCCTGATTTGATCATGACGTAAATCTAATTAATTTTTAATTTAATTAAAATTTTATTAGATTAGGCTAAGTCTAATTTGGTTGGATTTAACCTGGTTTAATTGGATCTAAATTAATTGGTTTGGTTGAAACCAATTAAGACCAAGTTAAATGAAGTTTGAATTTAAATTCTTCCATGCACCGACCATTTTTTACTTTTTCACTCTACTTCCCACGTCCTTCCTTTTGTTTGTCGAATATTTTTTGAGAAATAAAAATGTGCATATAGAAGGAGAGTCCTTCTGCATGTTAAACAGAAGGAAGGGGGCGTTGGATAAGGATAAGAGGCTCATTTGATTTTTGAAATCAAATGAGTGGTTAAAACCTCTCAATCACTCAATTCTTATCATTTTTCATATAGTTTTATCATAGTATTTATGTCAATAAATTATGTGAATTTTTATGCATGTAGAAGAAGTGGTTAGCATTATGTGGTAAAAATTTTAGAGTATTTGGGCATCAGTTCTGGGCGAAAAAAATCTTGGAGTGAAGGTGAACAGGATCCTACAACACTTTACTTTTCCCTCATCCCTCTCTTCTCTTATGATTTTCACCTCTAAGGATATCTTATTTTTAGATATGATCTAAATAGGGATTATAGATCTAAAAGTTATCTTTCAATAAAAACTTATTTCATGAAAAAACTCCACATAGAGAGGGTGTGATAGGATTTTTAGTGTGTTAGGGTTTTGGGGCTGAGTGAAATCCTAGATTTGGGAATCTGGGTTTGGGTGGAGAGATCGAGTGCCGTGAGTATCGGATCACCACCAAATTTGAAAAACATCTTCATCATCCTCCAATATTTATATTTTAATTTTTTAAAATATCTAAAAAATAAGAAAGTATTCGATCGATTGGATCGATCATGATCAACCATCAATGCTCCGACGAGGACTAGCATTCCAGTGGTGTTGATCGGGACCAGGAGCTCCATGTGGATGAACCGGTCAGATATGTGTGTAGCTATGACATGATACCAGAGCATTATTCGGTGGACTCAAATTATAGTGATCGACTATCCACAAAAAAGTATTATATTCTGAATACGTAGATGTAGTAAATAGTTTATTACATAGTTTTATTTTCAGATCTATTGATGTATGCATGCATATTATGTTTAGATCCTAATGTGTAGGGTTAAATAATTTGATATGATCAGTAGATAATTAATTAAATTAATTATTTTTTGCTGCACCATTGCTATTTTTGAAATATTTTTCGAAAGTAGTATGGCAAATTCTGCACTATTTTCTTCAATATGTGCTGAGTTGAGACTCTACTTAGGTTCCACCCATCACGTGGTCCACTCTGATACTTTAATTAATAACCTCCTAATTTATATGACAATCACTCACCTATCTTAAGAAGGCATGATAGCTAATGCAATTAATAGATGGAATTCTCATGTATCGTGAGGTGACATCACCCATCCAGCTTATGAAAAAAAAGAATATTTGAATCTTCTGATATGATGGAGCGAATATCTCGTTTACAATAGCAGGATTAACAGTCTGAGACTTACGAAACAGTATGATATTTTTTTTTATAAATATTATAAATTTCAAGGATCAAGATAAATAAGAAATATTTTTTAAAAAATCTATTGTTGCTTGATCGTTCTCTACTGATTTGAGCATCGAAAGGTTCTTATTGAAGTTAAATTTTTCTATCCAAATTTTATTTTATTAACCATTTCAGTATCTTCTGTGAGAAGCCGATCGTTCCACTCTTGAAGCGTGTAATTTTTAGCAATAATAGTATGTAAACGTACCATGGACTTCGAGCTGGCTAATCGATAAGATTCAAATCGAATGGAAGAGGGAAAATAGAGCATGGATACAGATGTTTCGATCCGACTTTCCTCAACTCAGAAGTGGAAGATTATTTACAGGCCAGCGTGGCATGAAAATAGGACGGCCGTCCATTCTGCAGCACGAGGAACGGTACGGACATAAGGGCTCCTAAGGAAGCGTCAAAGGCACCGAGGAGGTGGGTGGAACCAGACCGTGGAAAAGGAACGGGAAACGGGAGGACTGACAAATAACGGCAGGACCCGTTGTCCGCCACGTGTCGCTTCGTCCGTACCCGCTTCCGTCGCGCCTTGCGCGTCCTCGTGTCCGCCCTTCGCTCTTATCGCTTCCTCGCCTCTCCACAATTCTGCGGTCCTCTCCAACTGCGTGGATCCAATTAGAAATTAGAATTCCCCGCGTGGTAATTCTATTGTGTTTGTCTTGTATGTTGTAGAACAGCTTTGTTAGTTTAATGGGTTGGGGAGGGCGGTGGACGCTGCTTACCATCCGGCCAACAAGGCCGCACAGGCGGCCCGTAAAAAGCTCCCTCTTACCCTCCTCCTAATTCTTCTAATTTTTATATTTAATTACATGATTCTTATTTTAATACCAGATTTAATGAGGAAACCTCGTTTCTCGTGCGCACGCTCTCTGGTGGTCTTTCCTTCCTTCTTCCTTCACGTAACGGGAATGGCCCTCTCTATATTTGTGTCTTCCTTTCTCCGAACCGCTTGCTCATCTTTTCAACTGATAAGTCTCTTTCGTTCATTCTTGCCTAGTGTTCTTTATTCCCCGAATAGCCCCACAGACAAACTAGGGAAATGGACACTTCTCCCAACTGGCTCGCCTTCTCCCTCTCGCACCACCCCGCTCGCTTCGAAGCCTTCTCCGCCGCACCTCAGCACGGTCGGTCTCTCTTCCCACCTCCGTTTCCTTCTTTTGTTCTTGAGTTAAAGGAAACGCCGAACAGCCTCTAATGGCGGTCTTCTTTCTTTATTATTTCCTCTACTTCTGGTTTGGCTGTAGGTGAAGAGGAGGGGATGGAGGAGGGCTGCGGCGGAGGCGGCGGTGGCGCTGGAGGCGAGCTGGCGGTGCAATCGGCGGAGGGGCCGAAACTAGAGGACTTTCTCGGCGGTTGTGGAGGGCTTTCCGGAGGTCATGCTGCTGCGGCAGAGACGGGTGCCAGCGGGAGCTACGACTCGGACCTCAGGAGCATCGCCGCTGGATTACATCAGAATTTCCTGGCGGAGCGTTCTGATTCATCGGCCTCCGCAACGGCGGCGCTGAGGAAGGCGGAGCCAAGGAGGGCGGCGGAGACCTTCGGACAGAGGACCTCCATCTACCGTGGAGTCACCAAGTAAGTAGCATTACACAGAACGAGAGTAGAACACAATTCTTCTCTCTCTCTCTCTCTCTCTCGGTCTTGGAATTTGAGGGGTGGGTATTTGGAGCAGGCATCGGTGGACGGGGAGATACGAGGCGCATCTATGGGACAACAGCTGCCGCCGGGAGGGGCAGAGCCGCAAAGGCCGCCAAGGTACGCCGCTCCTGCTGACTTCAGCTGGCCGCACCTGGCCTCGGATCCCCTGCGGTGTTTCGTTGGCACCTCGCGCAGAGTCCACTACATAGTTTTAGATGCATGCCACGTCTCAAGCTTCGGATCAAAGGGCTCTCGGAAATCGCCTAATCGTGGCAAAGTCACTAACTGAAGCGCACAATGATCTGTCATTCCATTAACTCCTCGCCTTCATTCTCCTCTCGACATCTTCTGCTCGTCATCCAATGTTGTGCCGAGGCTCTCCAATCTGTGATTAGGCTTCCATTATTTATTTTTATATCCCGTGACATGACGTGTATGCATCTCCAATCGTGTCATTTTTATATCTAAGCAAATGACACGAATTCAAAGCCAGGGAAGAGAGGCTGGTAAACAGAGAAGGGAGCGTCGAGGATAACGGAACGGTGAAATGGTTGTTGCCGTTGGTGACTTGCAACGCCACGGTTAGATGATAGATAGAGAGCCTTCTGGATCCGATACTTGACACGTGGTAAGGATTATAGGGTGAAAAAGCGCCGAAGAGCTCGTGAGCTGCTGAGCTCGATTTGATTTGATTATTGACTCGGCTTTACTCCCGTTTGAATAGCAAAATATTTGACTATATATATAATATTTTATTTTATTTTTAACATATATTATTAATTTAATATTTATAATATAATATAATATAATATTTATTTTAATCGTATAATTTTTCTTTTATTATGATCCAGGTTCGAACTTAAATTTCAATATGGTTTGCTTGATGTTTATGTTAAATCAAGTCATATTGATCTAAGATGTTATTAGTATTTTTTTTATCGAGTTCAAATCTAGATATCAAGAATCAATTTTGAGTTGATACTGAAGAATCTAAATATTTTAAATTTAGCCAAGCTAGAATTTTAAGTTACTTAACGCCACTCAGTCAGTTGCATCTTTAATATGAACCCAAGTATGCCGGACTTTGCGTTTGGAACGAAGCATCGAGAGAATTTGAACTAGAGCCACCCCTCTAAGATGCGTGGCCTGCGCTCGTCTTGACTCATTTCTAGCTTCCACGTGCAACCTAGATTTTTTCCATGAAACATTCCTAACATACACTTTTCTTGTTCTCTCTTTATCATATGGCACCTTCTGATTTGCTACTGTGCATCTATTTGCTGTTCGTCAGTCTACTTAGGTGAGCCTTTTCTTTTGGTGATTCATTTTAAAGAAAAAATATATATAAACCCTAACCTAATTATTTATTATCTATTTGAAATGAGAAAAATAGGTGGCTATGATCAAGAGGAGAAGGCGGCAAGGGTGTACGATTTAGCGGCGCTCAAATACTGGGGTCCCAACATTACTACCAACTTTCCAGTAGGTGATTGAGGAATTTTTGGATAGACTAAGTTTACCATATATGCTGTGGACCAAGACAATAGAAAGATGCCACATCATCATTAATTTGAAGTGAAAAATTCTATAACCACCTCCATGGCTGTGCATCGAGATGGTGAATTAGTGCTGTGCTGAGGTGGTTACAGAATGTTTCAGCTCAAAATGCTGATACGATGGTATTTTTCTATTTATTTTGTCTACAACACATATGGTAAACCAAATCTATCAAAAAATTTGTCATAGGGTGGTGGCACTACCTCCACCTCAAAGGCAAAATGGGAATTTTAAGCTCCAAATACCTTATTGTACTCTTTGCATCGTAGGTGTCGAACTACACGATGGAGCTGGAAGAGATGAAGAATATGTCGCGTCAGGAGTTCGTGGCATCCCTGAGAAGGTGTCTACTTCATGTGGCAGTCACGTATTCGCATGCACGCATATAGTTTTGACGTTGGGTTTCTTTCTCATTTTATTGTCATACGTTAATTTACAGGAAGAGTAGTGGGTTCTCTAGAGGAGCCTCCATATATAGAGGAGTCACTAGGTTAGTCGAATTATCTTTTCCGTAAGTGGGTTGGATTTTGTAAATCCAGTTAATTTTAAGTGCTAAGTTGATTAAGTTATATTTTCTTTCTTGGACAATACTTCAGACACCACCAGCATGGCCGATGGCAGGCGAGGATTGGGAGAGTAGCTGGCAATAAAGATCTATATTTAGGAACTTTTAGTAAGTATCCGAACTTTTAAGTGTCCCGTTATGAGTTTACGCCAGCATTTTGGTTTCTCAACTCTTTTGCATGCATCGGATTTTTTTTTTTTTTTTTTTCTTTTAATTTTGCTGCGTCTCCCTTTCTTTTTCTCATAAATGAAAGTGAATAGGCTCTGTTTAATCTGTTTCTCAGAAAAAAAAGAAAAGAAAAGAAAAAAGATTTGTGATGGATTGTTTGATTATTAGGTACACAAGAGGAAGCTGCAGAGGCTTACGACATTGCGGCAATCAAGTTCCGGGGGCGCCATGCGGTGACAAACTTCGACATGAATCGCTACGATGTTGAGAGCATCCTGAACAGTACTGAGCTCCCCATAGGTGGGGTCTCTAGCAGGACCTTCAGAGCCTCGGATTCATCAGCGGCATCCTCGGAATCCAATGCCAGGCATCAAATCGGTGGGGAGGAATCCATGACCCTGGCCTCAGAACAGGACCGGGACAATTGGTCTTTGCTAGCTCTCCACCACCACCAGCGACAGCAACAGAGAAATCTGGCATTGGGTTTTGAAGTATTTGGTTCTGGTGTTAATATGGATTTATCTGCTGCTTCTTCTGTTGGCGGTATAGGTCAAGGGACAGTGTGGAACGGTGGGATGGTACAACAGCAACAGCAAAGCCAGAGCAAGAGTTCTTCTTCGGTTCCTTGTGCTACTCCTATCACCATGGTGGCGGGCTACGAGGGTTCCGGTTATGTGGGGCGGGGCTGGGTCGCGCCACCTTACTATTACTAACAGGGTGCAAAGCCTACGGTCGTAGCCTTGCGTACAGCCCTTTATGGGACGGAATGATGTCAATGGTGGGAGAATGAGGGAACACTGCATTAGAATGCAGAAAGAAAAAGAAACGCAGGGAGAGATTATTTGAACCGAAAACGACACAAAGAATAGGAAGATGATGGTGGACTAACATGAAGTCTAAAGTTTGCTCATGATCAGGTTCTTTTACTTTGTGCCAATCTTTTCCTGACATGATTCTATACCATATCATCATCAGCCTAGTATCAGCAGGAGACCTCTCATATCTTTTCCTTCTGGCCAACTTCTGCTTAGCTTGTATTCAGCGACTTCAAGAAAAACCCATTTAAGATGTCTTGTATGTTTTTGAATGACTGATATTAGAAACTCTTTCAATTCTCTAGTGAATGCATTAAAAAAGTAGGTACGTACTGCTGATTGGAGTTATCGCAATATATGTGGGCACGTCATGGTGCACACGAAGGTTTCATGCTAGAAGGATTCATTTAGAATTTGCTACAATTTATTTGTAAGGGTACCCTGACATGTACGCTATTTTAAACGAACTGAAGCAGATGATATTCTTGGCCCCAAGATATACTTACCCGAGGGTGACGAAGTGAAAGATTAGGTTAACAGTACTAGCCTGTGTGGCTGGGTCTAACCAGCGAAGTCTCCATTTTTAAGTTAGTTTAGCTTTAACTGGGATTGTTATTTTAGTAATTGTGGTTGATCAACTATGTTTTTGGAGCAAAAATCCTCTAGTGCAGGCACCAAATTAATTATCATCACTCCTATCATCATCACCACCACCACCATAGTCACCATACGTATAGCTTAGCTTTGCTTGGTTGTGTTTTTTCTTTAGCAAAATGGCAGATGATCCACCACTCATTTAGTCGAATGGATGAGATGGCAAACAAGAACAAAAAGGATAGATGCGGTGGAACTACCCCAAGAGAAATACAGCAAAAAGTTCACCTAGGGCACACAAATGCATCACTCTACTAGAATGTGCTTACACCCCACTCATTCTACCAGCAAACAGCTCAGGCCCTTCCTCCAAACTGAACCAAAATAAACACCAAGGATGAAAACAAAAGGGTCTCAGCTCCATCTAGGATTGGATTGTGCCTGTCGTGAAGAATAATTGATCTTCTTTCACATTGACCATAGGATTGCACCCTACCTAGATTTCCAAGCACTCCAAACTTCATCATGCCTTCATAGATCTCAGAATGATCATTGCATGACCCAATAGTAGATTTGTGCAAAGAAAGTTGAATCCTTCTTTCAGTGTGATAGATATAGCCCCTACTGGCCACTCCACTGATCCATACATTCACAAAACTACAAAGCCCTCAACTCCCTAAGTAAAAATAGAAAACCCATTAACCAAACACCGCTACACCTATAGTTGCTACTAGCATGGGTAGTAAGAGGCCGCAATCGAACCGAATCACATGAAGAAGTTAGAGGCTTGAGCTTGACTTGATTTAAAATATTTAATTTTAAGACTTGAGATTGATTGATCCTTAATATCTAAGTTTAAATTTGACTTGATTTTTTTTTTTTTTTTTAAAGTAATACTCAAACTCAACTCGATTTAATTTGAATATCAATCTAGCCATAATCATAATTAAAAAAAATATAATTAAAAAATATAATATATTATTATATTTTAAAATATTAAAGTGTATATATATATATATATATATATATATATATATATATATATATATATATATATAATTGATTTGGTTCGTGGGCTTTTTGAACTTAATATTTGGCCGCTTAAGTTAGATTCAAAAAAACTATTCGAATTACTTGACTTTGATAATAAATGAGTTGAGTGGAGCTTAGATTAAGCAATTTGCACCTCTGTGACTAAGATGATGCACCTTGTTAGTCTTATCAACACAAGCTGCTACGTGCTCTCTCTTTCCTCTTCTTGATTGGTGACGTGGCTTTTTGATTCTTCTTTACCTCTCTGCATCGGGATACAAGACCACTACATTCTAGCCAAAGGTTGAGACGCTTCCAAATGGCTAGTTAAGTGGATAGATTTGTATCCATCATGACAAAAATCTCAAGAATGCAGTGTTGTGAGTACTTGAGAGGAAGATAATTAGCTTGATTGATAAAAGATTGATAAGTGCGGCAAAGTGGGTAACATCAATGGCCGACTGTGTGATTTTGAAGAGGTCAAGCATGGACTCAGCAGTGGTAAGGTGGCAGCCCATGGAAAGGGCAACAAAGGGGAGAGGATGGTAAGAAGGGGTAAGATAGGAGGCGGCGGTGGCGGATGGGGAAGAGGAGGAAGGTAGTGGCAATACAGTTGGCCATCCAAAGGTCAGAAGCATCAAATGGTGGAGAGGTGGAGATGGGAGAGGAGGGGTGTTGTAGGACCACGTTCGGCTGGGTTTGGGCCCAAAGAAGCATTTTTAGGAGGTGAGAACGACACGTGGAGGGTGAGAGGAGGCATCCGACAATGGTTGGATGCGGCCACCCTTCATGGCATTCGATGGGTGAGGAAGCAGCCAAAAAGAGAATGGGGCG
The DNA here is from genome assembly GCA_006176705.1 of Cocos nucifera. Lineage (NCBI taxonomy): Eukaryota > Viridiplantae > Streptophyta > Magnoliopsida > Arecales > Arecaceae > Cocos > Cocos nucifera. The sequence continues at coordinate 616,306 of QRFJ01000179.1, read as the reverse complement.
GGTTTGAAAGGTGGTAGATACCTAGTCAAATCCATTGAGAAACCTGCAATTTCCTTCAACGTACAGGCCAAGTGCTGGTTAAGCGAAACCAGAAGCAGCATAAGAAAGAAGGGCATGAATCGTCTGCATGGCACCAACCTTATCAAATACCGCACAATGCCTGATAACAGGGGACAGATACACAAACACATTTCGTGTCATACATAATGCGTGTAATTTAATGGCTGTTAATCTTTTGATAGCGGCTATCTAGAGTCAAACAGCACTCTTCGGTGCAGCTTGCACACCACAGAAGATCCTGGCCGGAATAACCGATAAATTGCTCCAATCAATATCAAAATACTCGTACCAGGCACTGGACTAGGTAAAATTGATGAGCCTTAATGGATGACCGCGCGCCACATAAACCTAATCCAACTGATTCAATTTCTGAAGACCAGACGCCACACAGACAATGGTTTTTCACATCATAGAATTTGTTATGCCATCTTTCGCATAAAGAATGATCAACCCTCAAGCACGCTGTTATCTGCTACCGAGGACTCCCGAACATGTTCGTGCCCTGTTACTACAAGCATTTGCCATAGCAGGATAGAAAATAGCTCATGAAAGCCGCCAAATACTCTTAAAGGTTGATTTTGACTTGAAATAACCAACAGCAATACGGAACATGAAAAACTATATAGATCATTTATATTTACACAGTATTTCATAAGAAGGGTTTTGTTGGTAACCAAAGAAGAAATAAAATATTTACATTCCCCCAAAAACAGGAGTGCCTAACATGGGTGCCTAAGAATCCTGGAAACGAGATCTGCGCCTCCGGTAGCTGCAACATAACATCCAGGCAATCAGGGTTTGAGGAAAAGAAACTCAACAATGCAAGCATAATTCTAACCATAACCTATACCTACAAGTTTATATCAACCACTTGAGTCTAAATTTACCAGCAATTAGACCAATAATTTCTCTTGACGACTCAAACCTCTGGAAGCAGGGTACATGACCAAAAAAATCCCTTATAAAGAAGGTTGTCAAATAAAATATTTCTTTCCTAAAATCATTAAAATTTTGCAACATATAAGTGAACATCAAAATAAGAATCTTGTAAATATGCTGATTTACAACGATACGCAAATGCATGACAAATTATTCCAATCAATTATCAGCACAGTATTAAATATTTAACTGGATATCATACCTTTTAAACTATGAATAGAATATTAAAAAAATATGAACAGAGGATCAAAGAATTTCAATACAACCTGCGGCGATTAGCTCTTCCCCTAGATGCCACACCAACTGCTGCTCTAAACTCATCATCAGAGTCATCAAAATGATATTCTAAATTGTCTGCTGATGATGTAGAAGCATCATACATGCTTGAAACATCATAGTTTGATCTACGGTGATTTCTTCTTGTCTCACTTGCTCTTGATCTCTGTTGGTTTCTTGAAGTCCTGAAATTATCAAATACATGATAAAGGATACAAGAAGTCCACCAATTCCCATCATCCCCAGGGAAATCTTCATACTCATCACCATCACCATCCCCATACTCAATAACATAGTCCCCCAACACCACTCCATGAGGTACTTCCGAGTGGATGGTATTCAAGACATCTATAATTTCAGAGGACTGCTGGAAATTTTCCCAATCTAGTTGTTGTGCTGGGTCTATCTCTGATGGTCTTGCATGGGGGTGTTCTTGTGTGGCATGCAGTTGCAGCTCCATATAGTTGCCAACAAAAGAACACAGTTTTTCTTGACAGCATCTTTTCTTCATGTCCAGATATGCACGGGCTTCATCAATGACAATCCACCCTGTCACCTCTCCTCTACACAAGGGGCAGCTTGGACGGTTGCCAGTTTCAGATGGAATGGCTTGAACGCTCACTGCAGATGTCCCAGTTGCAGTAGAAGAAACCTTTGTATCAGCAGGCAGTCCATATGCACTTTTGAACCGGTCGAGGCAGTTTGAGTGGGTATGATCTGTATCACACATGAATGGTCTACAGCCTTTATTATATGAAGAGCACTGTAGTAGCACTCCATTGTGAGGAAAATCCAAACAGATAGGGCAAATCACATCTTCCCCATTGATATTCAACTGTATATCCTGTAAGTCCAAAGAGCTGGACTCGGTCACACTCTTGTGAGAGAAATCTGAAGCCATACTAGGTTTTCCTAGATAAACATGATTTCCACTATGAGTGCAAATACCTGCATTTCAAGCAAAGAAATCATTAAACTACAAATGGGCTATTCTTTATAAACTAGCATATGATTAATCATATCTAATATAGGGATATATTAGCATCCATTAACATCATTGCCTAGTAAGTTTTAATTTCGTTGTGCATCTAATTAAAGTAGATATATTGCTAGATATCTGCCTACAATTTCTCCCATCACTCCATCTCAATCACTACTTAGACATTCAGTCTTCTCTCTTCACCATACAAGCAGCCGAGATCCATTTCACCGAAACTGAAGATTGATAGCAGATTTGAAATAGTTAATATCAAAAAGCAGAAATAGGGTATACAGAGAATTTAAGAAGTCTAAATGTCTAATACCTTAACAACACTTCGAACCACCAGCCAGACATTAATGTGTCTGAGACAATGAAGGCATTATTACCAGTAAGTGTCTTGGGAAATCTTTTAACAGAATGCTTAAATAATTATAAACTATAAAAGGAGATGACTGTAGAAGCCTTAAACTGGCATTTGAATTTGACCTAATGTGTGCATTATTCACTGCTATAGCTGGCAGGTGCTATCCCTTTGTCAGAGGGAGCTTTTGTAGTCATCTCACTCCCTTCTAGACTTCTTTTTAGATTTTCCTTCCTATTCTCAACCATCAATGCATATTTCTGCACCTCTCCAGGTCAAGACCTCCATAAATCATCACTGGACATGTCCACATCATCTCAATCATGCTCCAACATCAATAATGCAGTTTTCACACTTCCATGGTTTACCAGTCTCATAATCGGTAGTTTTACCATACATCCACCTCAAAAATTTCATCTGCCATGACTCATATTAAATGTACCAACAACCAAAATATATGATCCATATATCATATCATCTCTGTGAATTTTTCCAACTAATCACAGGATCATATGACAATTACACAGGAAAACTCTACCGAGGGTAAAGTAACCACTTCAGAAACTCCCAGGTAACCCAAACCTGTGCATGCTTATTGAGCATTTCTTACTTTAAGAGCTTGCCAAAAATATCAGCTTCCTCGCACTCAAATATATAGCCACTGCCGCACCCACTCCTGATTTTGGTGACTGTGAGCATAAAACAGCGAAGGCATCATTCTAATTCACCCTCCTTGTAGTGATTCTATCCTGTCTTCCTCTATATCTGAAACTTTCTGTATAATAAACTGAAAACTAAAGCAGGATGCTGAAATGACTCTGCACCTACTCCGGTCCATTTTTTATGAACCTACTCATCATTACAATATTTGGTGTCTCATTTTGCTTATCATTAAATGATATGTATGCATTCCAAAAAAAACTATCCCTTCACATCACAAAATCATCTAAGTAAACTTAAAACTTAATTGAATACTTAAAAAATGATAAATATTAGAAACTTAAATAATAATAATAATAATAATAATAATAATAATAATAATAATAATAATAATGTTATGTCTGGCAAAACAATAGAAATTAAAAAAAGCCGACAAATTGTCTTTTCCAAATGTATCACGTTCTTACCTGCTTTTTCCATTTGCCCCCTTAAATGTGCTTCAATATTTGAATTTCTAGCTTTGGTGGTAAGTGTTAACAAGCATCTTCGGGTTTTTTTTTTTTTGTGGGGGGGAGGGGGGGGTGCGGGGGGCGCAACACTATCTTGAACCAAACCACCTGATTCAAACCCAATCCAACCAACTACTGGGTCAGCCTTTCTCCACCTGAACATGCTGGGGGGTCAATGAGACTAGCTAAAACTCAACCAAAGGGAGGAAGTGAGAGTAGCAAGGCAAAGAAAACCATTGACCAGCTGCTGGCCTGGAGAGTTGGTCATTAGGTAGGCAACCAGTGTCCCACAGAAGGAAGATGGAAGCCAACATGGTGATACTGTTTGCTAGCAGAGCAATGAACAGCCAGTGAAACAATGATGAACATCAAGGAAATGTGATCGGTTTGATAGCCGATGAGGTGATGGCATTGGATGAGGATTGGAAGGAGCAAAAAGGTCATTCCACCAGTAGCCAAATATGAGGAGAGGTGAAAAGGAAGAGGAAGAGGGAAAAGAGATGGGAGAAGAAATGACAGAAGAGACTGGAGTGAATGGAAAGGAGGAGTTGAGGTAGATGAGAGAAGATGTAAGGTTCAGAAAAGTAGATGTGAGAATCTAAGTGAAGCATCAGATGGAATTGGGGAGGTGGAGTCTGGCATATGATTGGAAATTTAGGGTTAGGTTTATAAATTTAACAATAACATCACATTTTGAGATATTTACAATAAAATTGGATTTTTGGATATACAAATCAAATATTCTAAATGGTTGTAACCTGAACTCTGTTTGCTAACAGGACAAGTCGGTAGGACCCATACCCGACCCATGAACCCAACAGGTCGGGCGAAGTGAGTAAAGTCCGCATTGAATTTAGCTGGGAAATGGGTTGAAGTCATTTTTGCTAGCCTACTTCTGAGTGTTGGTCACAATGTGTTTTGAATCTAAAACTAATATGGACAAGAGCCCTCCTATATATATTCTAGAGTTTCAATGATTTTTAAAACACAATCCTCAAAGCTTTTCAATTTTGGGTTTTAGTTCAATCCATTAGTCATATCATTAGGTAATGGAATATTCTTTATAGACAGCACACTATCTAGTGGCTTTTGCCGTCACCATTAGTTTAAATCACAGGCTGGCATCCAAGAATAATCAAGGTCATCTCACATCTAAAATTCAGCAAGTCCAGAAGATTTAATCAGTTCCCATTTAACTGAGAACTGGATAATAATCAACTCTTTAGTTGACAGATCTTGTAAAACTAGGCCTATCCAAAATTTCACTTTAACAATAGAATGACTCATATGAAAAGACTTTCCTAAAATACATCTATACAAAATTACCCTGCATAATTTTCCAATGGCTATGCCATCATGATGTCAGCACATACAAAATATACAGATGTTCTCGTGCTGCTTACTAGTTATAATACAGGTAACAGACTCTAGAATATCAATCCAAGTGCCAATTTTTCCTTAGTTGCTTAAGCTTTGGTCTTCAATCAATAAATTTAATCTGGTTTTTTGAACCAAAGCAAGTTTATTGGTTTGGGTTGTGTGAAAAGTAGAGAGGAAGAGGAAACAGAAGGATTTACAATAATATAAATGAAATAAGCCCTACCAGAATTCTATATCCAAGTGCCCTTTCTAGGAATGCCTACCACCAACACAAAAGCTAATTATCATCCAAAAATACCAAAAAAAATATTAAGTTTTTCTGATGCAAAAGATTATAAAAGTTAATGTAATAAAGTGAAAGATTCAAAAAATGCTCGGCTAGACGTCAAGGTCTCCTAGGCCTGCAGGCTCATGCTAATAAAAAAAACAAGTGCTATGTGAAGCCTTCCAAACCATTGTTCACGCATACACATGAAGGAAAAAACTGACTCAGCATTATCGAAGAAGGCTTCCAGCAAATTCATTTTGAATTGTGGAAGACATAAAGTTAGCCAGGTAGTCATTTCCCGAGCATGCCTGACTGCATATCCAATACTTAAGCATTTATTTAAAATCTAATCCCACAAATCCACAAGCTGAATGTTGAATTATGTTTTTTTGCTACCATTCACAAAATATTAATTCATAAGGCATTACCTATTCTCTTTTCCTATACTCAAGAGTACAATCAAAATCTTAACTTTATAACGCCATCATGTTGTCATTCAAAAGAAAGCAACGAAACTTAAAATTTTAACAGATAAATTTGTCTATCTCGAATTCACCAGGCCTACTTCGATAATGCTCCAAAAACAGTCCCAGGATGGGAGTTACAAACAAATGTTTCTTAATCCCCAGAGACGCCATCCAAGGAAGCACACAATCTACAACCAGAAGCATGCAAAATCCTAATGCAACCACTCATCATCATATCATCCACAGCAATACATCTTGGAACCAGGCGCTGCGACTAAGGCCGCACGGTTCCAGAAAACCCCAAAGAATCAGAAAAACCTAGATTCAGCCAGAAGTGGCAAAGTATATTAATCCACCACAGCATACGAGTGAGAAATCCAGGAAAAGAATCGAGATGAGGAAATAAGAACAAAGAAAAAGAACAGAATCTCAATTCCGATCAGAGAGGATTAGTAGGCGAACCTTCTTGCCTACTGCGATTCCGTTCACGATCCAGATGCGGGGCTCGCTGCGGAAGAATTCCAAACCCTAGCTCGCCGGATTTGTATACGGCGGTGCCCTTGACTCTTGCGAGCATCGTGCGGGTGCTGCCCTCGCAAGCCGAAGACTCCGGATCCATGGGGCCCACGCCCAAAGCCCGATTGCGTGGACGCTTCCAAGGCCATAGCTGTCGTCATCCCCGTGGAGAAGCTTTGTGGACTTTGTTTTAAATATTATTTTTTTAATATTTATTTCTAAATCTATCTTATTTTATTTTTCAAAATGCAGTAGTTGGACTGAAATGGCGAAATCGCTCAACATATACTTTCAGACATCTTATAGATGAAAAAAATAAAATTATATGTTGTACATGCACTTTCGTGCTGACATTGCATTCCATAACTAGAAAAAAATAAAAAATAAAATTACACGTTAGACATGCACTTTCAAGCATAAAAATGCAGATTCAACATACAATTTCATGCTGATATATTATAAATAAAAAATTAAAAAATAAAATTATATGTTAAATATATAATTTTAATATATGATATAATTTATTTATTTTTTTATCGCTGCTCTCATGCATCACAAGATTGGGCATGAGTGGTCATCGATGCTCGCACAAAGCCACAGAGGCTTGGGTTTGTCGTGGTCGAAGGAAGGAGAGGGGACGGCGATAGCATGGGGCCATAGAGGGTGATCACGCGGGATGCAGTAAGCACGAGAGGCACCTAAGGTTGGAGAGGGGAGGGGGTTTGGTGGCGCTCATTCATTGGAATCGAGGGATGCGGGTTCATCGGACCAAAAAAAAGGAGGAGGTTTAATGGTCGCATGAAGCTAGATGCAACGGAGATGACGGAAGCGGTGCGGATGATGATGGGGTAGAGCGGAGCTGTGGCCTATGCTGCAAGAGGAAGGAAGGGAAAAAAGCGAAAGAAAAAAATAAAATAAAATATTTTTAAATTTAATTTAAAAATATTATTTATATAATAACATAATATATTTTTAAAAAATTAATAATAAAATATTATTTTAAAAAAAATATTATTTTTAAATAAAATAAAATAATTTTTTTAAAAAAATATTATTATATTTTTCTTTTTTTTCTTTCTTGCTCCTATGTAACATATGACTGGCAGGGGTGGGGGTGCTGCAGGAGGAAAGGGGAAGGAAGAAAAAAAATATTAAAAAAAATATTTTTATTATTAATTTAAAAATATTATTTATATTATAATATTTTATTTTTAAAAAATTAATTCTTCAAAAAATTAATAGTAGAACATTATTTTAAAAAATATTATTTTTAAATAATATATTATTATTAATAAAATAATATAATTTTTTTTCAATATTAATAAAATAGTATCATTTTATTATTCTTATTAATATAATATTTTATTATTTTTTATAAAAAAATATTATGTTTTATTATTAATAATAATTTAAATATAAAATGCAATTATTTATTATTAATAAAATATTAATAAAAATTTAAATAATAATAAATTATTTATTATAATAATATTTTATTATTAATCAAACAATAATATTTTTCTATTAATAAAAAATAATAATATTTTATTATAAATAAAAAATATTTTATTATTTAAATTATTAATAATAAAAGATAATATTTTTGATAAAAATAATAAAATATTATTTTAACAAAAATAGTAAAATGATATTATTTTATTAATAATAAAAAATAATTTCTTATTATTTTATTAATAATAACATATTATTTGAAAATAATATTTTTAAAATAATATCATATTATTAATTTTTTAAAAAAATATTTTTTTAAAAATAATATTTATTATTAATTTTTAAAAAATATCTAATGCCATCCCAATCGGATCGGCTTCGAGCTATCACCAAACTTCCTCCGCTCGGCAAATCCTTTGAAGAATCTAATAAAGATAACTAATTAATAATTAATAACCTTCTAGAAGCAACCCAGAAATAAGCCGATTAGAATTGAATAGTAAGGATGCATTGAATAGTAAGGATGCGGTGAAAGTCCTAAACCTTCTTAAGACAACTTTATGGTGGGAAAAGACCTAGAGAATCTCTATTATATTTAAATAATTATCATGTTCATTTAAGTGAAGAAATAAAAAGTTCAATAAATTTAGATGAGGTTGATGAATCTATTAATTTTAAAAATAAAATAAATATGAATCTAATAAATCTATTAATTTAATCTGCATTTTAGTCCAGCTAAAAGAAAATAATTCAAGAATTATCCGGTGGTGGATGATCATTATTTCATTACTTGTTCAAATATAATTAGATTTTTGTAAAATAATTATTTTGTTTATGTGAATCAGTGAATTGATAAATGCTTAATTTAAGCAGATTTTTTTATTATTTTTTATTTTTTTATTTTTAAAAATATTATTTTTTCTAATTTATTTTTAAAATTACTGTTCACATAGAAATCGCCACTTCAAGTAATGATTTTTTTATCACACTGGCACTTGATGTGGCATTGAAATCGCCACATGAAATGAAGAGTTCATTGAACTCGCCGCTCCAAGTGGCGATTTCATTGAACTCGCTATTTAGAGTGGCGAGTTTAGTAAACTTGTCACATGAAATGGCGAGTTTTGCCTCATTGGCCCATCCAGCGATTTCATCGGGCTTTTTTTTTCTAGGATGGAGAGCGGAGGGAGGAGGAGCCGCAGATGCTGTGGGGGATGGGAGATGCGAGCGAAGGACCCATGGGCAGAGATGGGTGGGTACACGGGGGGAGGAAAGAGGAGAATTTTTTTTCTTTTTCTTTTGGATAGCAGATGGAGGAGGAGGGGGGGCGGTGGTGATGGGCGGTTACCCGAAGGAGGTGGGCGGCAAGGGTGGGAGGGGAGTGCGGGGCGGAGTGGAAGGAGAGTTTTTTTTTTTTTAAGCAGACAAAGGGGGAGGAGGTGCGGGGGTGGGGGCGATGGTGACTAGTGAGGATCCGATCGAGAGGTGGGGGGTGCGAGGTGGTGGTGATAGGTATCCAAAAAAGGGGTGAGGTGTGGGGGCAGAGGGGAGGGTGATCTTTTTTTTCTATTCTATGGATGGACGAGGAGGGGGGTGCGGGGGGTGGTGGTGACCGACGAGAACCCGCCCAGAGGGGTGGGGGACGAGTGGGGGGAGGCAGTTTTTTTTACCTTTTCTTTTCTTTCTTCTTTTTTTTGGCTGACGAAGGAGGGAGGGAGTTTTTTTATTTTTTCTTAAAAATTACTTAAAAATAAAAAAATAAAAAACAGATAAAGTAAATAAAATAATAAAATAAAATAAAATATTTAAAAATATTTAATTAAAATTTTAAAATAATAATAAAATATTTTTTAAAAAAATTTTAAAAAATATGTAGGTGGGCATTGAGGAGAGGCAGCCGTGCGGAGGAGCCATGGACAGTGCCAGTGAGGGGGTTGGTGTTAAAAAATATATCCTAAAGCTAATCATTTAGGTTATAAATGGTTGAGCTAAATGTAATTATACTTGAATTATTAATAAATAAAATTATTCTTTTGACATATTCATCATTTTGTACATCTTTCTGTAAGGAACTCTTCTGTGATGAAGTCTTCGGGACTATTTAGACTCGACAAAGAAGAATTTATCATTTAGTCCTCAAACATGTTCGCGATCAAATGATTCGTTGTTATCTAGGACGACAACGTATCGAGTGTAGGTCATTGTGTATCATAAATATTGATTGTCCTCTTAATCAAAAAGTATGGAGATACTGTTATAACATGCAGATGAAGTGTAAAAATACGTACATTTTACTGAACGTGATCCAACTGCAGAGCTCTATACTATCAAGAGTTGCTCACGAACGATATGGGTATGAGTGTCCCTTAAATCTGAAATCACCACGGTGACCTATAAGCAACTCACTACACTTAGGTATCGGACTATCTAAATTTTTAATTCAGTGATGGAAGGCTATTGGATGCAGTCAAGTACTTAACTTATCGATGTGTGAGTCAAGATGGGATTGATTCCTCCAAGTGTTGGAGCAAGTGCATTACTGTATTTTAATTTAGCAAATCCTCGATTGAGGTAGTCCATATGATGGACGCTAAATTTTGAAATACACTATGGATGAATTTTAGGATTGACAGTAAATCCTAAATCGTTCTTTTGAGCATCGAGATCAAGAAAATGAATTATACGGTAACCATATGCTATAGATTCGTCGATATTGCATTGTAATTATTCGACATATCCAGACGTCGGATATCATTGCTAGATGGTCACATCGATTGGTACAGAAAATTAGTTTCTATGCTATCGACTTAGGAGTCGAACCTATGGAGTCACACATAATAGAAGTTTCTACCTGATCTAATGGCTGATATTGAGTCTCGATGATCTAAGACTCTATGGTCAAGAGTCCTACTAGATTGGGACTTTGAGTCCTTCATGTCTGGAACTCTCTGATCGAGAGTCCTGATGATCTGAGACTCTATGGTCAAGAGTTTCACTAGATTGAAACTCTGTGATCAAAAGTTCTAGTAGACTGAGACTCTGAGTCTTACTCATTTGAGACTCTCTGATCAAGAGTTTCACTGGTCTGGGACTCTATGATTGTGAGTTCGATTTATTTGGGATACTAGGTTCAAGAGTTTCACTAATTTGGAACTCTTCAGAAGTTTCATGTTGATGGAACTCTGTTGTCCGATAATCCATCCAATTTAGACTCAGATATTTTTTAAAAGATTAATTAGCAATTTAATTTTTAATTAGCTCAATTTGATTGAGCGATGAGAATTCGATTGAATTTGATTCAATTGGATTTGATCCGATCAGGTCATGAGATGACCTAATCGCTATGGGAGTTTTGATCCTAATTTGATCAGAATCTGAATCTAATTAATTTTTAATTTAATTAAAATTTTATTAGATTAGTCTAAGCCTAATTTGATTAAATTTAACCTAGTCTAATTGGGTCTAGATTAATTAATTTGGTTGAAACCAATTAGGACCAAGTCAAATGAAGTTTGAATTCAAACTCTCACATGCACCCATCATTTTTTGACTTTTCCATTCTTGTTCCACGTCCAAAATTTTGTACGTAACTTTTCTATCACCCAGAAGGTTTTTATGCCCCTTCTCTTATCTACTTTTGACCAGGTCCAAGGGTTGGATCGGTTCAAAGTAAGTTGAGTTTTGAATTCAACTCAGTTTATTAGAGGTTGGAACCAATCCAATCTTATCTACTTCCCACGCCCTTCCTTTTGTTTGTCGAATATTTTTTGGAGAAATAAAAATATGCACACACAGAAGGAGAGTCCTTCTGCGTGTTAAACACATAGGAGGAGGCATTGGATAAGGATAAGAGGCTCACTTGATTTCAATTAAAACTTTCCAACCACTCGACCCTTATCTCTTTCCACACATTTTTCCCATGGTATTCACATCAATAAATTATGAAAATTTTTTTGCATGCATAAGAAGGGGTTAGCATTATGTGGTAAAAATTTTAGAGTAATTAGACATTAGTTTTGGGCAAAAAAAGAAATCTTGGAGTGAAGGTGAGCAGGGTCCTGTAGCACTTTACTTTTCCCTCATACCTCTCTTCTCTTCTGATTTTCACCTTTAAGGATACTTAATTTTTAGATATAATCTAAATAGGGTTTATAGAACTAAAAATCATCTTTCCATAAAAACTTATTTCATAAAAAAACTCCACATAGAGAGGGCGTGATAGGATTTTCAGTGTGTCAGGATTTTTGGACCCAGTGAAATCCTAGATTTGGGAATCTAGGTTCGGATGGAGAGATCAAGTGCTGTGAGCATCGGATTGCCACCAAATTTAAAACACATCTTCATCATCCTCTAGTATTTATGTTTTAATTTTTTAGAATATATAAAAAATTAAAAAGTATATGATCGATTGGATCAATCGTGATCAGCCATTGAAGGTCCCAGCGAGGAGCTAGCACTCCAGTGGGGTTGATTGGGATCAGAAGCTCCGTGTGGACCAACCATAAAGATTGAACATATGTGTGGCTATGGTGCAACATCAGAATATTATCCGATGAATTCAGATTATGATGATCAGCTATTCATAAAAAGTTATTATATTTTGAACAGATAGATGTAGTAAAGAGTTTGCTGCATAGTTTTATTTTCAAATTTATATGAATGCATGCATATTATGTTTAAATCCTTAGTGTAGGACTTAATATTTTGATATCATTAAAAATTAATTAATTAAATTATTTAATTTTTTACTATATTTTAGCTATTTTTTAAATTTTTTTTGAAAGTAGCACTGCAAATCCTACACTGCATCCTTCAAATGATATCAGAGCGTAGTTTCGCTAAACATGATATGCTTGCATGATTAGATTAATAATTTAAATTTTATCTAAATATTAATCTAATATTTTGATTAATTAAATCTAAAGATTAAAATTAAGATCGCATAGACTGTAGGTTGTCCTGCTATAGGGTTTACCTTCTATAGTGCAAAGGTTGTCCTTGTACGTGCTTGATCTTGTAGTTGATCATAAAATTTTTAGATTATATATAATTTTTTATGATATATTAAATTAGGTTTTAATCTAATTTTTGATCATGAATGCATGTTTAGATAGGATCTAAAGTTTGATTCATGATTTAGTATTATGTAGTATACATAGTTTCAGATTAAACCCTACAACTAGTGTTATTTGTAAATTGAGCCAATTCAATTTTAAAGTGAGTCGACTCAATTGGTGAATAATGCTAAGTTGTAAAGAATCTTTTAAAATTTAAAAATTATTTTTAAAATATCAAACTCCAATCCATCAGTCCAAAACTTAATTAAAGAAATTAAGTATTGTTCATAAGGTCTAGAATTGTGAATTAAGATCCTAAGATAAAGGCATAAGACTGTGGGTTAAAGGGATAGATGAATTAGGTTCATTAATTGGATTAGACCTAAGATTAGTTAAAGAATAAATTAATCTAGAGTAATTGATCAAATCTAACCAAGTGTTGAATTAGATTAGGTCAAGGATACTCTAGAATGAACTCCAATAGTTGTAGTTGGATGAGTCCATGTCTTTAACAAGACCAAAATGAGCTTAATTCATGGCTACGTGGTTAAGTCCAAAATTGCTAGGTTGATTAGATTAAACCGAATTAACCGATTGATGTCTAAGGTAAATTTGGCAGTCTAGACCAGTGATTTTAATTAGAAGCTACTCGCATTAATTCGATCTTTGACGAGTTAATGGCATATCCCTTCCACTGATCTCACTTACCCGATTGAAATTTAATTAGATCACTTAATGATTCAGGCTGACCCATGTCATTAGAAATCAGTTTGACTGATTTCAATCAGTAAGACTGAATAAGGTGCCCATAAACCTAAATTAATCCTAATCCTAACCTATTGACTTGGTGAAGTCAGTAGGAGAAATTTGATCCATATCCTTTCTACCCTTAAATCACAAGTAACCTAAATCTTCTAAATTATTAGGTTCTTAAAATGACTAAGTTATAGAGATAATCGAGTCATAGCCTCCCATTAAGATGAATAGTAATGAGTCCAATTTTCTAGGTGGATATTGGAGGTGCCTTATATCTGATATTTATTTAGATATTGGAATTACTATCCATCATATGATGATTAGGTTGTACTCTCTTAATAGTGATCATATTAGCCAGAGCTTTCCTCGGGCCTGATTATTATTGGTTTGATGCACTGAAGTTAATCATGTTAATGGTTGGACCAAATCAGACTTTTTCAGTGAAGGCCACAGTCTACTGATTTGGTATCTGAGGCAAAATCTAAATACTAAAAATTATTTAAAAAAATAATTGATTATGAACCTATCTGTAGATGCACATGGGTTAGCCAGAGCTTTCCTCAGGCCCGTCTATAGTCTATGTAGATTTCAGTACCCACTAAGGAGTTAGTGTAATTCTTCGAATTAGAAGTAAAGGCTACCAATTCGTTAAAAATAGTGAGAGGATCTTTAGACTAAAGTTCAAGTCTTTAGTATTTAAATTTATTCAAGTACTTATTAGGTTTCATATTTTTCTTTCAGATAAATAGAATGGCTAGAATAAGTCCGCTCTGTTCACTGTTGGACAGTGGTAAGTATTTAGGACCTAAAAATAAGGAGTCTAGTATTGACCCTAATAAGACAGACCCAGAGAGGAATGATCCTCTTAACCCAAATAGGCTGAATAGAAGAAATTAGCAAGTGGTTACTGGTTAAAGCTATTATATGATAACACCTTACAATTTTTTCGTATACGATACATCTACCTGGGTAATAGATATCGAAAGTTCGATTCATATATGCAATTCATTGCATGGACTTCAAATTGGTAGAAAATTTGAGAATGGTGATAGATTTCTTAATATCAAAAATGGAAGTCAAGTTTCAATCCTAGCATTGAAAATTCTTAAACTATTTTTCAAAAATAATAGTATCATTTTAAGTGACTATTACTATTGTTCATCTTTTATGATGAACATAATATCTGTTGGGCTATTGACCCAGGATGGTTATTGTTTATCAATAAAAAAAATTATTATAATATCATTATGAATGATGTTACAGTACTACAAGAATAATTAAGAAATAATATTTACATTATATCATAGCCTATTAGTGTATGCACATGTCGAATAAATGACCAAAATAAGATAATGTCACTAATGCTTATCTTTAGCACTATAGGCTCGATCATATAAACAAGAATAGGATTAACAGATTAGTCAAGAAGCGTATTCTTGATATTGATGATTATGAATCATTAAATATCTATGAGTCCTGCCTTCTTAGAAAGATGACCAAATTACCTTTTGCTGAAAAAGATGAACGGACCACTGAGCTTCTGGATCTAGTACATACTGATGTATGCTATGAACACATGTGCTAAAGATGGGTGTTACTACTTCATTACATTTACTGATGACCTATCTAGGTATGGATACGTCTATCTTATGAAGAATAAATTTGATTTATTTGAAATATTCAAACGATATCGAAATGAGATAGAAAAATAACTTAGAAAGAGTATTAAAACTCTTCGATCTGACTAAGGAGGAAAATACCTTTTCAACGAGTTTCTGACATATCTAGAAGAGAATGGAATTCTCTCACAATGTATCCCTCCTGAAACACCACTGCATAATGATGTATCTGAAAGAAGGAATCAAATTCTATTGGACATGGTTCGATCCATGATGGGGTTTATAAGTTTGCTGATTTTATTTTGGGGTTATGCACTAGAGACTGTCTATTTTATTTTGAATAATATTCCGAGCAAGTCTGTTGCAAAGACTTCATATGAGAAATAGATTGGACGTAAGCCGACACTCTCTCACTTTAGGGTTTGGGGATGTCTAACTTATATTAAATATTTGCAGTCAGAAAAGCTTGGATCTAGATTCGCTAAATTCTTGTTCATTAGGTACCCCAAGAAAACTAGGGGTTATTACTTCTACCTTGCTGAAGAATAAAAGATATTCGTCAGCAATAGAGCAGTCTTTTTGGAAAAGAAATTTTTTAGTGAAGGAATAGCTGCCTCTAATGTTGAACTTAATGAAGTTCGACAGATAGAAGAACCGACATATTTTAGTAAACCTGTAGAACTAGACTTGATAAGATCAAACCCAAAGCCTATTGAAGTGGCACTGATAAGTGGTAAAAATATACTAATAAAGGTATTAAATTATAAAATAAATTAATTTATTTTTTTAGAAATTGATATTTTTATTAATCTTATGCAGAAAAGAAGGCCATCAATATGAAGATCTTATTTTTTTGGTTCAGATGAAATAAATTTCAGGCAAAACGAACTTCAAACGAGCCAAAAATTGAATTTTAAAAAAAAATTAGTCTAGTTCAAATCGATTCAGAAAAATCAGCTCAGCAGACCGCCCGATCTGACCGCACCCAGCAGACCGACCCGCTGATGCAACGTTGATGCCAAGCTAATGTCAATTTTTTTTGCGGCACACGATGGACCGTTTGGAGGGCATTTTGGAGATTTCACATGGAGAAGTGCGCTCCAATTGACTGAAGAATGCAGCGGTCCATGCAACACCGAGCTCGTGCATGATCTATAGAGGGCAATTTGAGAATTTTGTCTGATCCGATAAGCACCTTTCACTGGGATTTGATCGGATGGTCAAAATGCATGTGCTAATGAATGGCATCCACTGCTTCTGATCGAGATCCAATGGTTGAGATTCATTCCGACTTTAAACTAAAGATCAGAAGCTTTCCTGTGCGCGATCTAATGGCTTAAATTTGATCTTCAATGCTGATCCGATGGTCCAAATGAATTCCAACTTGATTTAGAATTTTAAGATGATTTTTGGACCATTTGATCAACATCCAACTATTAGAATTGGTCCAGAACTTTTTTTGAGTTATTTTGAGAGTTTTAAACCTAATTTTAATAGAATTTTGATGAAAAAATTCACCTTTCAGCCTATAAAAAGTCTGCTATTATCGAAGAAAAAAAAGAGAGAGGGGAGACATAAAAAAAAAGAAAAAAAAGAAAGAGAGGAGAGAGGTAGAAAGAGAAGAGAGATTTTTGAGAGAAAAAGAAGGATTTTTAATTTTTTTCTTTTTTCGATAATCAAAACATTGATCAAGGAGCTTCTTTTCTTTTTCACCAAGTTCTCTACACCAAGAGCGATGGACAATCAATTTCAGCAATTAAATAGTCTAATTTTTTTATACTTTTTATTTTATTTATTATTTTTGAACTTGTTATCATGAACTAAATTTTTTTTACTAAGGCTAAGGTGTAGCCACTCTTTTGATGCAATATTCAGTATGATTTATTTTTAATTTTAAATTTTATTCATGAGGAGTATATAAATCTGATCTTAATACTTTTAGATTACTGGCCATCTTCTAATTGACCTGATGAACATAGATGTTACGGACCAAGTACATCTATGTTATTGCTTCTTAATTATATACCTTGTATTATAAATCAAATTAGAATTCATATGCATGCAAAAATTTTAGTGCGCTTTGGACGCAGCGTATTTTAATTAAAAAATTTCACAAAATTTAATGCATTAATATTTATTTAAATTATATCTAGATCAAAGAATAATTAATAAATATTAATAGTTTTGCTACGTCTGGACCAAAGGATAGTGAATAAATTAGAAAACTCCACTATCACATGAAATAAAATTAATCTAGTAACCTGAATATTGTATTGACTGGGTTGGTAAATCGATTGTCTTAGTAATACATTACTCTTAAGTTTAAAATCCTAATAATTATACTCTCTCTATTTTCTTAAAATTTTTAATTATTTTTTTATTTTATTCTTTAATTTTTTATTCTCATAAATCGATCTTCTAAATAAAGCATAGGAAAGAGCTTTTCAGTACTTATTTTTCAATCCTCTAGGGATGATACTCTACTCATTTACTTTATTACTTGATTGACTGGTGCATTTACCATAGCTATAGATTAGCATGCATCAAGTTTTTGACGCCATTGATGGGGACTGTGTCTAAAATAATATTAAAATTTTAATCCTAGCTTTACTTTAGAATTTTATTTTAAATTTTTATTATTATTTTATATTTTAAAAAATAAAATTTTATTCAGTGCATGATACGTACTGGACATAGTAACTTACTACCTTTAGATCTCGAAATTAAAAGGACCATTAGAAGACTACAACAAGAAAGAAATATGGCAGCTGAAGATCCTAACGACATCAATCTAGGATTGGATATGACGATCGAAGGACAGCATGAAGCTATTCGACCAGTACATCATCCATTAAATGATTACATCACACCATCTGTAGCCGATGCAGCTTCGAGCATCAGGAGACCGTCTGTACGAGTAAACAACTTTGAAATAAAACCGACGATGACTCAGATGATTCAATCAACTATCCAATTCAGTAGACACGTGCATGATAATCCTAATGCCCATATTTCTAACTTTCTTGAACTTTGTGATACTTTTAAAATTAATGGGGTGTCGGATGATGCTATTAGATTAAGGTTATTTTCTTTCTCTTTATGGGACAAAGCTAAAAGTTGGCTTCATTCTCTTCCTGCAGGTTCTATCACAACTTGGGATGTCCTAGCCCAAAAATTCTTAGCCAAGTACTTTCCACCTTCCAAGACTGCCAAGATGCGCAACGATATCACTTCTTTTATGCAGATGGACATGGAGACACTATATGAGGCTTGGGAGCATTTCAAGGAATTGCTGAGGAGATGTCCACATCATCAACTATCCGTATGGCTTCAGGTACAAACTTTCTATAATGGTTTATCTCCTACTAATCATTCTATGATTGATGCAGCAGTAGGAGGAACAATTAATCAAAAAATGGAGGAAGAAGCCTTCGATCTGATCGATGAGATGGCATCAAATAGCTATCAGTGGCAGACAGAACACATGATGCCAAAAAGACTAGCAGCTGTGCAGGGAGTAGATTGCGTGCCAACCTTACTAGCTGAAATTGCAGCCCTTAGAGCCGAAGTCAACAACTTGAAGGAAATAGCTATGCATGTTCAGAGCATCACCTATGACCTGTGTGGAGGAGGACACGATACGAGCAATTGCCAGACAGGTAATCCTTTTGCTAAAGCAACTGATACAGCTAATTATGTTGGTAATTTTTTTAGGCCGCAATAAAATAATTTCCTACTCCAACACATACAATCAAGGGTGGAGGCAGCACCCAAATTTCTCATGGAGTAATCAAAATGCAGCACAACAGCCACCCCCGGGATTCCAAGTACCTGAAAAGAAGTCCAACATAGAAGAGCTGATGGTCAAATTTATGCAAAACCAAGAAGCAACTATAAAAAATTTAGAAGCCAAACTTAGACAGGACCAAGCAGCAGCAATTCGAAACTTGGAGATGCAAATAGGTCAAATGGCTAAGATAATCTTCGAGAGACCTCAGGGATCCTTGCCCAGCAATACGGAGACCAATCCAAGGGAGCAAGTCAATGCTATCACCCTAAGAAGTGGTACAAAGCTGGAGGAGCCACATCAGAAGAAAGAGACTGAAGAGCCAACTATAAATAAGGAACCATCAACTAAAATTCGTCAGTCACCAAAACAACCAGCAGATGGATGGTCTCCAGGTATATAGTTTGTCGATCCAAATGTGAAGCCCTACGTGCCGCCACTACCATTTCCAAAGAGATAAATACAACATCCAGATAAAAAATTTTCTAACTTTTTTAAAATATTAAAGAATTTACATATTAATATTTCTTTTGTAGATGCTATCACTCAAATGCCCAGGTATGCCAAGTTTCTCAAAGAAATCCTAACAAATAAGAAAAAGCTGAAGGAGCATGAGAGAATAAATTTGAATGAAGAATGCTCAGCAATACTTCAAAATAAATTACCACAGAAGCTAAAAGATCCAGAAAGTTTTACTATCCCTTGCATTATTGGTGATTGTAGTTTTGATAAAGTTTTATGTGATTTAGGAGCAAGTATTAATCTCATGCCTTTTTCTATTTTTAGAAAGCTGGGTCTAGGAGAACCGAAGCCTACCACTATTACTCTTCAATTAGCCGATAGATCCATCAAATATCCAAGAGGTATAGTGGAGGATGTCTTGGTAAAGGTAAACAAGTTTATTTTCTCTGTTGATTTTATTGTTCTTGATATGAAAGAAGATTATGATGTACCCCTTATTTTAGGGAGACCCTTTTTAGCTACTGGAGGAGCTTTAATAGATGTTCAATAAGAAAAATTAATTCTTAGAGTCCAAAATGAACAAGTTACTTTTAATATTTTTAAAGTTATTGAACATCTTAATGATAATCAAACTTATTTTTGTATAGATGATATTGACAATATAGTGCATAAGTATTTTCTAGAAAATAGGTTTGAGGATCCTATTAAAGCTTGCATTATCCAATCATAAGAGGATTCAGCTGAAGGTGAAAGGCAAATAGAATGTATAAAATTATTAAAGGCCAGATCATATATTCCATGCATTTACAGACCATGATTTGAAAAATTAGAAAGATCATCCACTCCTTTTCCAAAGACATCAATTGAAGAGCCACCTACTCTTGAACTTAAACCTCTCCCTTCTCATTTAAAATATGTTTTCTTGGAAGGTTCATCGCACTTACCTATTATTATTTCTTCTTCTTTGACAGATTTAATGGAAGAGAAGTTGTTAAAAGTACTAAAAAAATACAAAAAGGCATTTGGATGGACCATAGCAGACATCAAAGGAATTAGTCCCTCAATTTGTATGCACAAAATTCTCATGGAGGACAACTATGAGCCTACAGTCCAACCCCAAAGAAGACTCAACCCCAAGATGCAAGAAGTGGTCAAAAAGGAGGTAATCAAGCTACTGGATGCAGGTATTATTTATCCTATCTTTGATAGTTCATGGGTGAGTCCTATTCAAGTAGTTTCTAAGAAAGATGGGATTACTGTAGTTCAAAATGATAATAATAAATTAATTTCTACTAGAACTGTTACTGGATGGAGAGTATGTATGGATTATAGAAAATTAAATAATGTAACTAGAAAAGATCATTATCCTCTTCCATTCATTGATCAGATGTTAGAAAGGTTAGTTGGACATGATTTTTACTGCTTTCTAGATGGATATTCTGGTTATAATCAAATTGCCATAGCACCTGAGGATCAAGAGAAAACTACTTTTACATGTCCTTATGGTACATTTGCTTTTAGAAGAATGCCGTTTGGTTTATGTAATGCACCAGCTACTTTTCAACGATGCATGATGGCTATTTTTTATGATATGATTGAAAATTCTCTTGAAATATTTATGGATGATTTTTCTATCTTTGGATCCACATTTGATAAATGCTTGCATAACTTATCTCTTATTTTACAAAGATGTGAGGATACTAATCTTGTCTTAAATTGAGAAAAAGTGTCATCTGATGGTACAAGAAGGCATAGTGTTAGGCCACAAGATTTCATATAAAGATATTGAAGTGGATAGAGCTAAGCTTGAGGTGATCAAAAGTTACCCATACCGACCTCAGTTAAGGCTATTAGGAGCTTTTTGGGGCATGCTGGATTTTACCATCGATTTATAAAAGACTTCTCTCTAATTTCTAAACCTTTATCTAAATTATTATGTAAAGATGTTTCTTTTCATTTTTCTGATGAGTGTTTGCAGGCATTCAACACCCTCAAGGAGAAGCTGGTCACGGCACCTATTATGGTAGCACCAGATTGGTCCCTACCTTTTGAGTTGATGTGTGATGCTAGTGACACAGCCATAGGAGCAGTACTTGGTCAAAGAAAGGATAAGATTTTTCAAACTATATACTATGCTAGCCGCACTTTGACTGAAGCTCAACAAAAATATGCAACCACTGAAAAGGAGCTTCTAGCAGTAGTATTTGCATTAGACAAATTTCATTCTTATCTTATTTTATCTAAAGTTATTATATACACCGACCATACAGCTCTAAAGTATCTCCTTACCAAGAAAGATGCAAAACCCAGATTGATCAGATGGATTCTTTTGCTACAAGAGTATGATTTGTAGATCAAGAACAAGAAGGGCATAGAGAATTCAGTTGCTGACCATCTTTCTAGACTGAAAAACATCATAGAGAAGAAATTAGATATTTGCCCTATTAAGAAGGAATTTTCAGATGAACGCCTCTATGCTATATCAGATAGAATGTTTCAATGGTATGCTGATATTATTAACTACCTGGTTGGTAAGATTTTTTCACTTGGTTTTTCTTTTCAACAAAAGAAGAGGTTCTTATCTATTGTTAAACATTATTTTTGGGATGAACCCTTCTTGTATAAGTGTTGTTCAGATTAGATCATTAGAAGATGCAATTCCAGAGAAAGAAATGGAGAAAATTCTACATCATTGTCATGATCGAAAGGCAGGAGGACATTTCGGCCCAACTAGAACAGCTTATAAGGTTCTTCAATCAATTTTTTTTTGGCCCTCTCTATTTAAAGATGCTCATACTTATGTCTCTTCATGTGACCGCTATCAAAGAATTGGAAATCTCTCTAGAAGACATGAAAAGTCTTTAAACAATATTCTTGTGTGTGAAATTTTTGATGTTTGGGGCATTGATTTCATGGGATATTTTTCTAGTTCTTTTTCAAAACAATATATACTTGTGGCTGTAGATTATGTTTCAAAATGGGTAGAAGTAGCACCCTTTCCAACTAATGAAGCTAAGGTAGTTATCAAATTTTTAAAAAAGCATATTTTTACACGTTTTAGCACTCCTAGAGAAATCATTAATGATGGAGGTAAACACTTTTATAATAAATAATTTAAAAAATTGTTAATCAAATATGGTGTCACTCATAAAATAGCTACCCCATATCATCTACAAACCAGTGGTCAAGTAGAGGTGTCTAATAGAAAATTAAAAAAAATTTTAGAAAAAACTATAAGTGTATCTAGAAAAGACTGGTCATTGAAATTAGATGATGCATTTTGGGCATATAGAACTGCATATAAAACACCTATTGGTATGTCCCCATATAAGCTACTCTTTAGAAAAGTATGCCACCTCCCTGTTAATCTAGAACATAAAGCATATTGGGCCATGAAAATTCTTAACTTTGATATACAAGATGCAAAAAAGAATAAGTTAATGTAAATAAATGAGATGGACGAATTTTGCCACCATGCTTATGAGAATGCCAAGATTTACAAAGAATGTACTAAGAAATGGCATGATAACCATATTGTAAAAAGAGAATTCCATGAGGGACAGCAAGTTCTCTTGTATAGTTTATGGCTATATTTATTTTCAGAAAAGCTAAAATCAAGATGGACAGGTCCCTATACAATTACTAAGGTATTTCCATATGGAGCAGTAGAGATATTTGATGAATCAAAAGATACCTTCAAGATAAACGGTCATAGGTTGAAAAATTATATTAATGAAAGTTTTGAAAAGGAGAACGAAGCATTTCAATCACAAGATCCACTTTAGAACTCAAAGAAAGTCAAGTTAAAGACTATAAATCAGAACTACTAGATAGGTTATTTTTTTTTTAATTTTGATCATTTTTTTTAAATTTTTTAGTAATTTATTATTGCTCTTTTACTGCTTTGGTGTGTATTTTCAATTTTGCAGAAAAAAATCAATGAGAGCTCAAGCAAAATTTTAAAGCTTTAAAGAACCAGACTGAACCAAATCAGGTGTATTCCTTCCTATCCTTTATTGCATCCTTTATTTTTCTTTCTCCTTTAAGACAATGTAGAATAAGTTAGGGGGTAAAAAAAAAAAAAATGTGTCAAAAAGAAAATCTTGAGCAAGATAGACTGGATAAGTGATAAAAGATAGAATTATTTGCTAATGAATGTAACGAGTTAAAGAAGTAGATTAGTTGGTCGAACTTTTAGCAGCCTACTTAGGTCATTAAAAGACTATTAGCACTTCTAATTGCACATGCACACTAACAAGGCAAAGTAGGTATTGATTATAAGGCCAACTGAGGATTCAATTATCACTGAAAAATTGATAATTAATATACATTCTAATCAAAAAAACTTGAATTTAAGGAAAGAGCTACCTGCCTAAAAATAAAGTGCAAAAGATAGAGTATATGTGGATTGCCCAAAGCCTAGTAACTGGGTCTCTGCACCTAGGTCAAGTGTAAAAATTCACGTAAAATGGTGAAGGAAAGGCCAGGATGCTCAGCACAAAAAAAAAAAAAAAGGGGGCAGTGTGAAAGCTACCTTAATTCATGAGTATAAAATTGAGAATGTATAGAAAATTGACCAAAATAGGTGATAAGAGAGGATACTTTTGTTCTTTTAATTTAACACTGAAATGCTAAAGTTAGTCATCACGAACATAAGTGCTATAGATCTTTGATGTACTCTAAGAAAGTTTTTAATTATATTAACTAAAAAATTTGCTTCTGAAGCTCAATGCTTAATTTGCAGTATTTTCTAAATTTTTTGATCTTTAGTCCTAGATTTTATCTTTTTGATAGATAATCTTATGGAAATATGATATTAAATAAAATATTACTAAAGGACTAGCAATGACTAAGTTGGAGGATGTGATAAGTGATAAAAATATACTAATAAAAATATTAAATTATAAAATAAATTAATCTATTTTTTTAGAAATTGATACTTTTATTAATCTTATGTAGGAAAGAAGGCCATCAATATGAAGATCTTATTTTTCTAGTTCAGATGAAATAAATTTCAGACAAAACGGACTTCAAATGAGCCCAAAATTGAATTTCAAAAAAAAATGGTATGGTTTAAATCGGTTCAGAAAAATTGGCTCAGCAGATCGTTTGATTCGACCGCACCCAACAGATCGACCTACTGATGCAACACTGATGCCAAGTTGACGTCAGCATTTTTCATGGTGCATGATGGATCGTTTGGAGGGCATTTTGGGGATTTCACATGGAGAAGTGCACTCTGATTGGCTGAAGAATGCGGTGGTCCATGCAACACCAAACTCGTGCATGATCTACAGAGGATAATTTGAAAATTTTGTATGATCTAATGGGCGCCTTTCACTGGGATTTGATCGGATGGCCGTAACGCATGCACTAACGAACGGCATCCATAACTCCCGATCGAGATCCAATGGTTGAGATTCATCCTGACTTTAAACTAAAGATCAGAAGCTTTTCTATGCATGATCTGACGGCCCAGATTTAATCTTTAAGGCTGATTCGATGGTCCAAATGAATTTCGACTTCATTTAGAATTTTAAGATAATTTTTGAGTAATTTTTGGACCGTTTGATCAACATCCAATGGTTAGAATTGGTCCAAAACTCTTTTTGAGTTATTTTGAGAGTTTTAAAGCTAATTTTAATAGGATTTTGGTAAAAAAATTTACCTTTCGGCCTATAAAAAGTCTGCTATTGCCGAAGAAAAAAAAGAAAGAGGGGAGATAGTAAAAAAAAGAAAAAGAAGAGAAAGAGAGGAGAGAGGTAGAAAGAAAAGAGAGATTTTTGAGAGAAAGGAAGGATTTTTAATTTTTTTTTCTTCCGACAATCAGAACATTGATCAATGAGCTTCTTTTCTTCTTCACCAAGTTCTCTACATCAAGAGCGACGGACAATCAATTTTAGTAATTAAACAGTCTAATTTTTTTATACTTTTTATTTTATTTACTATTTTTGAACTTGTTATTATGAACTAAATTTTTTTTTATTAAGACTAAGGTGTGGCCACTCTTTTGATGCAATATTCAGTATGATTTATTTTTAATTTTAAATTTTATTCATAAAAAGTATATAAATCTAATTTTAATACTTTTAGATTACTGACCATCTTCTAATTGACCTGACGAACATAGATGTTACAGACCAAGTACATCTATATTATTGCTTCTTGATTATATATTTTGTATTATGAATCAAATTAGAATTCATATGCATGCAGAAATTTTAGTGCGCTTTGGTTGCAGCATATTTTAATTAGAAAATTTTATAAAATTTAATGCATTAATATTTATTTAAATTACATCTGGACCAAAGGATAATTAATAAATATTGATAGTTTTGCTATGCCTGGACCAAAGGATAGTGAATAAACTAGAAAACTCCATCGTCACATGAAATAAAATTAATCTAGTAACCTGAATATTGTATTGACTGAGTTGGTGAACCGATTGCCTTAGTAATACATTGCTCTTAAGTTTAAAATCCTAATAATTATACTCTCTCTATTTCTTTAAAACTTTTAATTATTTTTTTATTTTATTCTTTAATTTTTTATTTTTATAAATCGGTCTTCTAAATATAGCATAGGAAAGAGCTTTTCAGTACTTATTTTTCAATCCTCTAGGGATGATACTCTACTCATTTACTTTATTACTTGATCGACTGGTGTACTTGCCATAGCTATAGATTAGCACGCATCAGACACCAAGAAGATTCGGTAGAGTACTGCATCAATCGGATAGATACTATGATTTCTTGGTCCGGAATGATGATCCTATCGAACTCGATAAGAACAATGAGTATCCGATCACCTACATAGATGCCATGCAGAGAGATCTGATTCTGATAAGTGGCTAGAAGCTATGAAATCTAAAATGGAGTCCATGAAAGTCAACAGTGTATGGACACTGATTGATCCACCTGAAAGGGTAAAATCCATTAGGTGTAAGTGGATTTTCAAAAAAAAAGGGGCACAAATGAAAAGGTAGAGACCTATAAAGTCCGTTTGGTTGTTAAGAGATATCATCAGCATTATGGTATTGACTATGATGAGATATTTTTTTCGATGGTAATGCCTAAATCTATTTGGATCATGTTTACGATAGTGACATATCTAGACTATGAGATCTGACAAATGGATGTGAAAATAACTTTCCTAAATGAAGAACTGGATGAAGAGGTATATATGATACAGCTTGAGGATTTCACATCCACAGACGAGTCTAAGGTGTGCAAGCTTCAAAGATCTATCTATGGATTGAAGCAGGCATTATGGAGTTGGAACATATATTTTGATAAAGTAATTAGAATATATGGCTTCGTTAAGAATGAAGAAGAATTCTGCATGTATAAATGGGCTAACGGTTTTATTGTTGTATTTCTTATACTGTATGTAGATGACATTCTCTTAATCGAGAATGACATCCCTGCATTACAGGGAATAAAGGTTTGGTTGTCGTCTTAATTCTCCATGAAGGACTTGGAAGAAGCATCCTTTATCCTAGGGATGAAGATCTATAGAGATAGATCTAAAAAGTTGCTTGGATTATCTTAATTTATGTACATTGATACTGTGCTGAAATAGTTCAGCATGAAAAATTTCAAGAAGAACTATCTCCCGATAGGCCATGGAATTTCGTTCTCCAAGAGGAATTATCCGATAACTCCTCAAAAGAGAGATCATATGAGTAGAATACCATATGCTTCGACGGTGGATTCTATTATGTACACCAAGATGTGTACGAGATCGGATGTGGCATACTCACTAGGGATAGTGAGTAGATACAAGTCCGATCTAGGTGAGAATCACTGAAAGGTTGTAAAAACTATCCTTAAGTATTTAAGAAATACTAAGAACCAGTGGCTCATCTATGAAGATTCTGACTTAAAACTTATGGGATATACTGATTCTAGTTTTCAGTCAGATAATGATGATAGCAAAAGTA